>OZ035836.1:39930952-39953404 GCA_964034765.1 Knipowitschia caucasica
ATGGTGCTCGACCGGAAAAAGGTGCCTTGCCCTCTGCAGGTGGGTGGAGAGGTCCTTCCTCAAGTGGAGGAGTTCAAGTATCTCGGGGTCTTGTTCACGAGTGAGGGAAGGATAGAGAGTGAGATTGACAGGCGGATCGGTGCAGCGTGCGCAGTGATGCGGTCGCTGTATCGGACCGTTGTGGTGAAGAGGGAGCAGCGTCTGCAGTCAGAGCTGTATCGGACCGTTGTGGTAAAGACAGAGCTGAGCCAAAAGGCAAAGCTCTCAATTTACCGGTCAATCTTCGTTCCCTCCCTCACCTATGGTCATGAACTTTGGGTAATGACCGAAAGAACGAGATCGCGGATACAAGCGGTTGAAATGAGCTTCCTCCGCAGAGTGGCTGGGCGCTCCCTTAGAGATAGGGTGAGGAGCTCAGTCACACGGGAGGAGCTCGGAGTAGAGCCGCTGCTACTCCACGTCGAGAGGAACCAGTTGAGGTGGCTCGGGCATCTGTTCCGGATGCCTCCTGGACGCCTTCCTGGGGAGGTGTTCCGGGCACGTCCCACCGGGAGGAGGCCCCGGGGAAGACCCAGGACACGCTGGAGGGATTATGTCTCTCAGCTGGCCTGGGAACGCCTTGGGGTCCCCCCGGACGAGCTGGAGGAAGTGTGTGTGGATAGGGAAGTCTGGGCGTCTCTGCTTAGACTGCTGCCCCCGCGACCCGGCAACGGATGAAGCGGAAGATAACGGACGGACGGACGGACGGACGGTTGAGAATTTTAAAAAATGGGCAACATTACCAATATCCTTGGCAGGCAGGATAAATATAGTTAAAATGGCAGTTTTACCCAAGTTTCTCTATGTGTTCCAAATGATCCCCTTTTTTGTGCCAAAATCTGTTTTTAAAAAATTAGATAGTCTGATAGCAACTTTTATTTGGAATACTTCCAATCCTAGGATGAAAAAGAAATTCTTAGAGGTGCCTAAAGAAGCTGGGGGACTCGGGTTGCCTAATTTTACTTATTACTACTGGGCAGCTAATATTTCTAAGTTGTTACATTGGAGGCATCTGTATGAGGGAAATGAGGGGGAGATTTGGACACGGATGGATCTGCATTCTAACCCTATGTCTTTGGTAACTTCATCATTACCCTATGATTGTAAAAAGATACAAATAACCAATCCAATTGTTAAGACGTCTCTTAGGATATGGTTTCAGTTTAGAAAACATTTCTCTTTCCAGGAAGTGAGTCGATATCTCCCATTATCTTGCAATCCATTTTTCTTACCCTCAATTTTGGATCAAACATTTCAGATTTGGCATGATAAAGGTTTGAAGTTTGTTTATCAGCTGTTTTCAGAGGATGGGTTTAGATCATTTGATGTTTTACTTCAACAATATGATATTCCTAGGCCACACATGTTCAGATACTTGCAAAGACGTAGTTTTATAAAGACTTTGTTTTCATCTTTTCCTTATTTGCCACCTATGAGTCAAGTTGATGAAATTCTTGAATTGGACCCTTTGAGCAGGAAGCGCGTATCTGTACTGTATAAAATTATGCAACAAACAAAACCTATATTGTGGGAGAAAACAAAACAAGTTTGGGAAAATGATGTGGGGGCTGTTTTGTCAGACGAGGAATGGAAATCCTGTCTGACTCGTATACATACATCTTCCCTTTGCGTTCGCCTCGGGCTGATCCAGTTTAAAGTTCTTCATCGCCTTCATTATACTAACAAAAAATTGGCTAGAATTTTTCCAGGAGTGGACCCACCCAGCCCGGCCTCTGAAGGCCACATGCTTTGGTCCTGTCCTAGTCTAGACAGTTATTGGGGGAACATTTTTCACGTATTGGCTGTGTCCAAAACGCTAGGCATCGGGCCGCGTAGGGTGGATATGTAGGCTCGTGACGTCACTTCCTCAAGCGACGGCTATTGCAGGGGTGTCCAAAACCACTTGGCGAGCTCGCCAAGCGTAGGCATCATGACTTCGTCTCTATGGAAACGGCCACTTTTGGAGCAGATATGAAGGATGCATCTGATGTATGCTTCGTTGCCTTCTTTTTGCCGAGTCACGGCCGCGCATGCGCAGAACTCCGTTCGGCATTAACATGTAAACAACAACTCGGACCTGCTGGAGCTAACATTATGGTAAGCACTGCTAATACTTTACTGTGAAGTTATGTCTATAGTAAGTACTGCTATACTTTACTGTTGAGTTATGAACACGACTGTTATGATAAAACACAGACATAAGTTAGATCTGCCACAGATGTGTGTATTTAACCTTGTTATCTGCTGTAAATAAGCTCAGTCCCGAAAAGCTAATGCTACGAGGCTAGTTCATTCAGATTCGGTTTTTGAACAAGAAAAATCATGTTGTTTTATCTTTTAGGGAGAAACAAACCCACTGATTAAATATTAAAGCTACACTGAGGAAATAGTCACGTTTTCATGGAAAATCACTCTGCAGCACAGCAGCTATAGTATGCTAACACATGTTTTCTGTATTCATATAAAATAGATTGTGCATATCGTTTTTAATCCCATACTGAGACTGGGAAAACTGTATATATTAGACATATGAAATTATAGAATAGGCCAAGAATAATTATAAAGCCCTTTTCATACAATAGTCTAATAAATAGTAAACACACATTATACAGAGGTTTTGTTTGTCATGAATAAGACATTTGCAGAGGACAAAGTCCCACTTCCACAAACACAGGTTTAAAGTGGTTAGCCATGCTCATAACTTGATTATGTGTGTATATTTCTATCATATCATTCTTCTGTTTCCCCTGCTGTGAAGCTTGTATCTCTAATATTAAATACTGTAAGGATTTCTGTATTTTATTTTTAACCAGTTTTTTGCAAAGCCCCAAATAAATAGTATTAATTGAATATGAAGTGTAAAAAGAATCCTAAATGTGGGCTGTGTTTTAATGCATGATGTTTGTGTTCTTCTTTTTCAGAGACTTGTGGTGAAATTAAGGTCATAATTTCTCCAGCTTCACCTCCATCACCTCCTGCTTCACCTCCATCACCTCCTGCTTCACCTCCATCACCTCATCACCACATTATGAACTACAACAAACTTGTATATAATATTTTCCTTTAATCAGCAGTCATGAATAGTTAGAACAGTGGGCTCTGCATCTCTGAAGACATGTAGCAGAAGGAGCAGCAGCAGAAGGAGCAACAGGAGGAGTAACAGGAGGAGTAACAGCTGCAGCAGAAGGAGCAACAGGAGGAGTAACAGCTGCAGCAGAAGGAGCAACAGGAGGAGTAACAGCTGCAGCAGAAGGAGCAACAGGAGGAGTAACAGCAGCAGCAGAAGGAGCAACAGGAGGAGTAACAGCTGCAGCAGAAGGAGCAACAGGAGGAGTAACAGCTGCAGCAGAGGGAGCAACAGGAGGAGTAACAGCAGCAGCAGCAGGAGCAACAGGAGGAGTAACAGCTGCAGCAGAGGGAGCAACAGGAGGAGTAACAGCTGCAGCAGAAGGAGCAACAGGAGGAGTAACAGCTGCAGCAGAGGGAGCAACAGGAGGAGTAACAGCTGCAGCAGAAGGAGCAACAGGAGGAGTAACAGCAGCAGCAGAAGGAGCAACAGGAGGAGTAACAGCTGCAGCAGAGGGAGCAACAGGAGGAGTAACAGCTGCAGCAGAGGGAGCAACAGGAGGAGTAACAGCTGCAGCAGAAGGAGCAACAGGAGTAACAGCAGCAGAAGGAGCAACAGGAGTAACAGCAGCAGCAGGAGCAACAGGAGTAACAGCAGCAGCAGGAGCAGCAGCAGCAGCAGGAGCAACAGCAGCAGCAGGAGCAGCAGGAGCAACAGCAGCAGCAGGAGCAACAGCAGCAGGAGCAACAGCAGCAGCAGGAGCAACAGCAGCAGCAGGAGCAGCAGCAGCAGCAGGAGCAGCAGGAGCAACAGCAGCAGCAGCAGCAGGAGCAACAGCAGCAGGAGCAGCAGGAGCAGCAGCAGCAGGAGCAGCAGCAGCAGGAGCAACAGCAGCAGGAGCAACAGCAGCAGGAGCAGGAGCAGCAGCAGAGTCCTGGGCGTCTGCCTCTGACACAGGTCTCATCGACAGCACTTCACAGAGAACCTGGAAATAAAGAAAACTAAAATCAAACTTGTTGGTTTTATTATGATTTTGTTGTTTGTGTGAAATGTAAAGAGTCATCAAAGTGAGGTATTATTTACACAACTACCCATTTGTCAGCAGTACTTATACTTATACTTATACTTATACTTATACTTATACTTGAATACATTAAACTCAAATGTGATTAGTAACGGTCTGTTTGCTTTTCAAGAGATATAAAAGTGAATAAGAGCAGTGTCAAACATCTGTGTTCAACTCCATTTTACAGATGTCTGTTAATGTTTCCATGGATGTGTCAGTTATTATTATAGATCCATGGATGTGTCAGTTATTATTATAGATCCATGGATGTGTCAGTTATTATTATAGATCCATGGATGTGTCAGTTATTATTATAGATCCATGGATGTGTCAGTTATTATTATAGATCCATGGATGTTCCAGTTATTATTATAGATAAATGGATGTTCCAGTTATTATTATAGATCCATGGATGTGTCAGTTATTATTATAGATCCATGGATGTGTCAGTTATTATTATAGATAAATGGATGTTCCAGTTATTATTATAGATCCATGGATGTGTCAGTTATTATAATAGATCCATGGATGTGTCAGTTATTATTATAGATCCATGGATGTTCCAGTTATTATTATAGATAAATGGATGTTCCAGTTATTATTATAGATCCATGGATGTGTCAGTTATTATTATAGATCCATGGATGTGTCAGTTATTATTATAGATAAATGGATGTTCCAGTTATTATTATAGATAAATGGATGTTTCTCTCTCATCAGCAAACACACGTTAATACATTTAGGTCTGATAAAATTACTTTTAAGTGATGCACAAACAAGGGCCATAGCAAATATATAATCCATATCTAATAATCATTTATTGCATATATGTGCATTGTTTACATAAAATATAACTTTGTAAAAACTAATGATTACTGCCAATACAATTGTTATAACAGAGAAAGTGTAACAACAAAAGCATCCTCTGTTTTTTCAGAATACGATTGTAAACATCCAGGGGGGCTCTCATTACCTGAACCCGTGTTTAGACAGCCTGTTCTGGGCTTCAGCACTGCAGCTAACTGGGCTGTTAGCTTATAGCACCGGAGCTTCAGGCTGGAGGTAAAGTCCGAAAATTTTCGAATTTATCTCCAAACAGACTTCTGATATGACAATAGAGGGGGATATTTCTCGCCTCAAATGATATTAGAATTAACTTTTATGTCCTAATTAAAGCGTATTTAGAACTTTTTACCGTCCATCATGGCCGCCGTGTCCTTCCGCTTCGCTCTGAGTTGTGTAGTCACGTGACGAAGGCAGAAGGCAGCTGCTGTCCAAATCCACCTCACGTCTCGCCTCCTACCTCGCCTGTGGCTACGCGGCCTTCCCTCGATGCCTACATATCCACCCTACGCGGCCCGATGCCTACCGTTTTGGACACAGCCATTGTCTCTCATATTTGTAAGTAAGTAAGTAATCTTTATTTGTATAGCACCTTTCACAGGCAAAGGCCACAAAGTGCTTCACAACACAGTTAAAACATCACAAAATTAAATACAATATAAAAAGGGTCAAAACAACACAGAAATCGTATCAGCCCAAAAATAGCTAATTAAAGGCTTGAACAAATAAATGAGTCTTAAGATTGCTTTTAAAAGTATCAACAGAGTCAGTAGAGCGCAAAGAGGGCGGAAGATCGTTCCAAAGCCTGGGAGCAACAGCCATGGAAGGATCGGTCACCTCTTGTACGAAAACAAGTGCGTGGAACCTTTAGCAGATTTGGATCCACAGACCTCAGAGCCCGAGCAGGGGTGTGAGGCTGGATCAGAAAACTGAGGTAAGAAGGAGCTTGACCACGCAAGGCTCTGAAAGCTAGAACCAAAATTTTAAACGTGATCCTATAGGACACTGGCAGCAAATGAAGTTGTTTTAAAATAGGAGATATGTGGGTCCTCCTGTTAGTGCGGGTCAGAATTCTCGCTGCAGAGTTTTGCACTAGTTGCAGTCGAGAGAGCTCCTTCTTATTTAGACATGAAAACAAACTATTACAATAGTCTAAGCGTGAAGACACAAATGCATGAATGATAAGCTCCAAGTCATTACGTGCGACCATATTCCTAAGTTTAGAAATGTTCCTTAGTTGAAAGAAGCAGTTCCTTGTTAGCTGCTTACAGTGCTGGACTAATGACATGTCTTTGTCAAAGATAACGTCCAAGTTTCGAAGACTTGGCTTCGCTGACTGGCCTAAGTCACCCAGGTACTGTTTAATCCCCGGAATTGCATCATCAGGTGCGATAACCAGTGTTTCGGTTTTGTCTGCATTTAGCTGCAGAGAGTTATCGCTGAGCCATTGTTTTATTTCCATTAGACAATGGAGCAGAGTCTAGCTTCTGGATTTCAGACGGCTTAAAGGAACAGTAAAGCTGGATATCGTCAGCAAATAGTCGGAAAGAAACATCACTGAACCTTTGGATGATATTTCCCAAAGGAATCAAATACAACAAAAATAAGACAGGACCCAAAACGGACCCTTGAGGGACTCCGCACAACAAACCCACAGACTCAGACCTAATTTGGTTAGCTGTAACACTGAAGCTACGCCCCGATAAGTATGAGGAGAACCACTGTAGAACTGCCCCCGACAGTCCTACTTGATCCCTCAGTCTTTTCAGCAGAACCTGATGGTCAACGGTGTCGAATGCTGAGGACAGATCCAAGAGAACTAGAACAGTGCGCTTCCCAGAATCAGCAGACATCATAATGTCGCTGGACACTTTCAGCAAGGCCGTTTCCGTAGAGTGTCGTTTACGGAAACCAGACTGAAACGGCTCATGGATGTTATTTTGATCCAGGAAGAACGTAAGCTGTTCACAGACCACCTTCTCAAGGATCTTGGACAGGAACGGGAGTTTCGAAATAGGCCTAAAACTATTAAGATCAGTCGGGTCTAACCCTGCTCTTTTTAGTAGTGGCTCCACTATGGCATGTTTAAAGGCACTGGGAAACACGCCAGTTGACAAAGAGACATTAACCATTTTGGTAACACAAGGGCCAATTACCTCGAACACTTTTTGAAAGAGCCTGCAAGGAAGGATGTCAGATGAACAAGAGGAGGGATTCATCTTGGACACCAGTGCTGAAATATCAGCAAATGTCACCGTTTTAAAGGAAGACCACATGCTGGACACAGGCTCAAACACAGCAGGGGTGCCACACAGAAGGGGCGAGATTTTATCCTTGATCATCTTAATTTTGTGAAAAATCTCGAAAAGGCATTGCTGTCAGCTTCACAAAAGACAGGGGTAACTGGAGCAGCAGGACATACAAAATAGTTAATCGAGTCAAACAACACTTTGGGATTTTTCTTATTCAATGTTACCAGTTGACGGATATATTCAGATCTGGAATTTTCAATCATCACGTTGAATGATGACACAAGATCCCTGCAATAGAGCCTGTGCACCTCAAGTTTAGTGGATTTCCACAGGCGTTCAGTCTTTCGACACAGCCTCCTGAGTCTTAAGATATCTTAATTTGTCCAAGGACACGCTTTTTTCTGTGACAAGTTTGATTTAACAGGAGCCAACTGATCCAAAATTGTTTCACAGTGGTTATTAAAACAGTGAATGAGATTGTCCACATCGAAACAGTCCATGACTAAAAGAGGGTCAAACATTTCTGAAAAACTATCTGCGGTATTAGCAGAGATGACACGCCTCTGAGACCTGACTGCTGAAGGCTTGGGCTCAGGACTAAGGTACAGATCAAACATAACAAGACTATGATCACTCATATGGACATCAATCACAGACAAGTTTAAAATGTCTATGCCAAGCGTAAAAACTAGGTCTAGAGTATGGCCTTTTTGGTGAGTGGGCTCAGAAACATGCTGCTCAAAATTAAAAGTTTCAGTCAATGTAAGCAGTTCCATTGCGGGGCAAGATGAGCAGTCGTCAACATGAAGGTTAAAATCCCCAAGGAGTAAAACAGATTCCAACTTTATTATAGAGGATAAAAAGTCACTAAAATCCTTTAAAAAGGCAGCAGCGGGGCCAGGAGGACGGTAGATCAACACACAGTAAAATGGGGATGAAAATCCCACCTTGACCAGCTGGGATTCAAAAGATGTGAATTCTTGGGACTGGGTCACTTTGCATTTGTGGACATCCCTGTGCACAAATGCCAGGCCACCACCACGGCGACAGGGGCGGGGTTTCCCGACAGCAGAGCAGCCAGCTGGGCAGAGATCATTTAAATGAATGAACTCTTCCTCTCTCTGCCAAGTCTCCGAAAGACACATGATATCCAAGCTTTCTCTGACGAAAAGATCGTTCAATGAATGAGATTTATTCGCAATTGAACGAGCATTCAACAGGCCAACGCAGATTGTAGATGACGTCACGAAGGCAGTGTCCGTGTTGAGCAGCGGGATTGGTCGAAGGCACGTCCAGCGGTCACGTGGACTCCAGCTGGTCCATGCTGGAAGAGCAGGCACAAACACAGAAGTAAACGATGGCGATGAAAGCTCCTGACCACAACTCCAGCGCTGTGATGGGTCCAGGACACTCGTTGTAGGCCGAGCAGGCGTCGGCGTGGACACCCTGTCACACGCATCGAGGAGAGGAATCTGGCGAAGGCACCGAGCACGATCCCTGCAGCCGAAGACAGCGGAGCCAAAGCGCGATGCGGCACGCCTTCGCTTAACCTGGACACCGGGCCGAGAGCCTCTTTTCTTGGATCTCCTGCGGACCCTGCGCGGCGCCCGACACAACAAGTAATCAGGTGAGCCGGGATCGATGATGAAAGGAGGAGGAAACGCCTGTTTGTAGCTGTCCCATGTATCAAACAGGCCCTCCATTGACTGCTTTATACGAAACAAAGAGTGCCGATCAAAAGTCTGTATAGCCACACATCCTTTTGTTATTTGGGCTGATATGATCGCATAGGTTGACAAAATGACCATTAGCAATCTACACAGTAGGAGACGAGCCGTGGCATCGCCAGTCACAGGCGCCATCTTGTCTCACAGACAAGATGGCGCCTGTGACTGGTTTGTGGTCAAGATCTGGCTCCTGATTTCAGAATAGCTATTTTTGGAATAACATCATCACAGGTAAATTGTTTTCAGGCAAATGCTGTTGCATTTGCAACTTTACTCGCTTGTCGATTAATGTTATTTAATTGGAAATCAAACCGGGCCCCTTCATTTTCTCAGTGGTTGAAGGAGGTTCTTTCTTTTCTATCGTTGGAAAAGCTCAGACATAAACTAGCACCATCACAACATAAATGTTTTGTTACCTGGAAGCCCTTTGTAGAATATGTTAGACAAGAGCCATGGGTGGGGGGAGGGAATACGGTTTTATATATTATGTTGAAATAAAAGTGTACTGTTTGTAATTACTATGAAAATGATAGATAAAGTTTGTAAAAAAAAAAAAAAAAATACATTGTGCATAATGTACATATACGTATAAAATGAATGAATTAAAAGTAATGTCTCAGATCTGACACGTCACTTCCTCGTGGCGCTCTACAACAACAACAACACAGCATGGAGCAGGAAAGAGCGTTGTTCACGCGGCGGTAAACCAGCGAAATACAACACGACTAAGCACCACGAAAAACAGCACGGGGAGTTTCTGCATCGAGAGGAGATTACGTGAAAACAACGAGACACAGATGACACTGACGCAGCGTCACAAAAAGCTTTTCAGCAACAACCCCAAAGTGTTGGAGTTCATCATGGGCTCGCAGCCCCATAGACCATTTGGAACCCAGGTACATGCCGTCGCCAAATACATATCTGAAATCCACTTAAAGCTACGGTACTATTATTTATTTACATTTTCATGCAGCGTGTTTTGTTTGTTGTAAGTATTTTATTCAAACACAGTTAATATAAGTACATTTATATTCAGTAAATGTATAAGGTCTAATACAGTGTTGAATGTTTAATGTGAACATTGAGCAGCTCTTTATAGTTGCAGTATTGCACATTTATGTTCAATCCATTTTTATCTGGAAAGTTTAGCACTTTAGTTCATCCACTGCTTTTGCAGTTACTTGAACAAAGTTCAATTATTAAATACATTTTAGCATGATCATTTCCGGTATCGGTCAATATCGGTATCAGCAGAAACCCATAGCTCTGGTATCGGTATCGGTAGAAAAAAATCTGGATCGGTGCATCTCTAACCACAGTTTTATTAGATACTTACCAAATTCACTTGTGTTCAAACATCTGTGAATGTTGACAATACAAAAAGTTAATGAGTGTAGCCTTGATTAATGAGATAGATTAATGAGATAGATTAATGCTTAGATGAATGAGATAGATCAACGAGATTGATTAATGAGATAGATTAATGCCTAGATTAATGAGATAGATTAATGAGATAGATTAATGCCTAGATTAATGAGATAGATCAACGAGATAGATTAACGAGATAGATTAATGAGATAGATCAACAAGATTGATTAACGAGATAGATTAATGATAGATTAATGCCTAGATTAATGAGATAGATCAACGAGATAGATTAACAAAATAGATTAATGAGCTAGATTAATGCCTAGATTAATGAGATAGATCAACAAGATTGATTAACGAGATAGATTAATGAGATAGATTAATGCCTAAATTAATGAGATAGATCAACGAGATTGATTAACAAGATAGATTAATGAGCTAGATTAATGCCTAGATTAATGAGATAGATTAATGCTTAGATTAATGAGATAGATCAACGAGATAGATTAATGCCTAGATTAATGAGATAGATTAATGCCTAGATTAATGATGGATAGATAGATAGCTTTTATTACAGACTCGTAGTCCAAAACACAAAAAATTGACAAGACACAACACACTAAAAACAGACAACATAAAACAACTAAAAGTCCCCAAATCTCTTTAGAGGAGGCATCTATACCAGTGTTTCCACAGTGCAGAGGTATAACGAACATCACTGTATGCTCTACTCGTCAACACTAAAATCATCATATTTGTACTATTGTCCAGGCGACACATAAACTTGTACATTAGGTTCCTCAAGTTGGCCTGCAGTGTGTTCACTTGAAAGGACACAAAAAGTTCAGAAGCGCTGCTCCATCTGGGCCTTTTTAGCAACAGTCTGAAGGCATCGTTGTAGGCCACTTCCGGTCTCTGTAGGCTGGACTTTTTATAGTTCACCCACAGATGAGCGCTGTAAAGCGGGGTGCAGTATGCCCGAAACAAAGCCACTTTTACTGCATTAGAACAGTGTCCAAATTTACGCAACAAAATATTAGCCTGGGCGTACAGCATACGGCACTGTCGATACATATCCTCATCGTCTGACAGACGATCTGTCAGGATATGACCAAGATACTTCACCGTGCTTTCAGTTTTTAGGATGTTTCCAGATAGCTTAAAGTCAGGAAACACCAGGGCTTGGTCCTCTTTGGTTCGACAGGTCATTATGACACTTTTCCTTTCATTATATTTGATATTGTTTTGTTCACCGTACGCCGAACACACATCAAGCAGCTGCTGGAGACCAGCTGAACTCGGACTGAAAATCACCAGGTCATCAGCATACATCAAGTGGTTGACGATGTTATCTCCAGCAACACACCCTGTTCTACACCAGTTTAATTCTTTAGAAAGGTCATTCATATAAAAATTAAATAAAATTGGAGACAGCAAACTCCCTTGTCTCACACCATTGCTGACCTGAAAGGGTGCAGATACACAGTTATCCCATTTGACCTCCAGAGTCTGATGGGCATACCAGTAAGACAGGCAACGAACTACATATTTAGGAACATTGGCTTGACATAGTTTGTGAAACAATTTGGCATGGTTAACACGGTCAAAAGCCTTGGAGGCATCTAAAAAAACACATAAAAACAGTGGATTGTCTACTTTTATATTTACTTAACAATTCTTTTAAAGCATAAATACACATGTCAGTACCATGATGGGCTTTGAAGCCAAATTGATTGTCCGTGGAGCCAATGTAAACACTGAGCCGGCTCACAAGGATTTGCTCAAATGTTTTTGACAGTATATTTGCCAGGGCGATTGGTCTGTAATTATCAGAGTTGCCCACTTTCCCCGTTTTGTCTTTTATCACAGGAACCAATAACACAGACATCATTGAGTCTGGGATAAAACCATGTACAACAAAGGTAGAGAGGCATATGGCCAGAAGAGGGGCCAACCTCATACTGGCATATTTAAGATGCTCAGCACATATATGATCCATTCCTGTGGATTTATTATTTGATAGCATATTTATAGCTTGTTGTACCTCATGCACTTTAATTGAATCCACAAAGTCAACATTGTTGACAGTGTACGGTTCACTTGAGACACAGTTAAACAGTTTAAAATAATGTTTTCTCCACAGTTCTACAATAGAGTGGGACCCAGTGACTCCATCTACAGTGTGAGGTAGACAGGGTTTGCTATTATTTATACCTTTAACCTGCTTCCAGAAGGCCTTGGTGTCACTATTTAAAAGCTTATTGGCCATGGAGTCAGCCCGTATTGTTTTCTCATTTTTACATAGGAATCGAATGGCGTACTTATATTGTGCATTTGTACGTTTTTTATGCTCAAACAAAGGTCCCTGTCTGGGTTTTCCTGCAGTCGCCCAGGCCTTACAAGCGTCACGGGCTTCAGCATGGGAAGTAGCCACATGAGAGTTCCAACCAGGTCTTATTTGGCCTTTCTTTCTGTATTTACAAAAAGGCGCACTTGATTCAATTAATGCAGAAGAAATGTCGGAGTACAGAACAGAAATAGATGTCCTGTGTCCAGCATCCGTACAATTGTAATCAGAGCACATAACTGTTCCTTTTGGCAGCGCAATATTATTTAGCAACATGTCAGTGTGAGCACAATAACAGGCAAGCTCTTCTGAAGAGAGAGCAGACCAGTCCAGGTGTTTACTTTCACTACGTTTAACTTCCTGCATGGTGGGTATTATGCCAAATCTGATGAACATTGATACAGGGATATGATCTGCACTGGACATTTCATACAAGATGCTCATGGCCGACAGAGCAGCATGAGCATCCTCTGTAGTGATGCAGTGGTCCAGCCACGACACAGTGTGCCAGGCTTCACTTATATAGGTGTAACTTTGTTCAGGCAGGAGCTCCCTACTGGACAGTGTAAGATGATTATCTGCACAGAACATGTTTAAGTGGCTCACAAAAACAGAGTTCTTATCTAATAGAGGTGCAACGGTTCATCACTGATCCGTGATCCGTTCGGTTCAACGTCTTCGGTTCGGTACAGACGTGATCCGCGGTTTGATTTATGAAAAAAAAGTTGTGCGCACGTTGTTCAGTCCACACACAGCGCGGTCATTGCGAGCGGAGGAACGGAGATGCTTAAAAGCCCCGCGTCATTTAAATCCCCAGTAGGAGAGCATTTTGGCTTCACTGTAACTACACTGATAATTAATATTCGACAAAACTGTCACGATGTGTAAGCACTGTGGCACAAGAAAGACATGAGTGAAAAAAGCGTCTCAACGACCACCTATTGCCGCGGCATTTAAGCAGCTCCTTTACGCACAGTCAGACCGGGCTAAAGTCAACTCTCCCACACATCCTCAGCTGCGCTCACGACTGACGCTCGGACGTCCCGCGGAACCTATAATAGATCCATGAGCGGAACCGCTCAGTTCATCACCGCAGACTGGGAGATGAAAAGTCTGGCGCTGCAGACACGCCCCCTCTACGACAGTCACACTGTCACACAGCGCAGGTACTGACACAGCAGCGGAGGAATGGAAGACAAAGGCCCAGTACTAATATCCCAGTCACAACTGATAATGCCAAAAATTAAATAAATGCAGTGAATGAGGCTGGGCCCAGAATGGACCCCCTCCTTGGGAGAATCAGGAAGGTGGTGTAATATATGAGGGTAAATATCCTCATAAAGTGCCTTCTTATGTTGCACTTTGTGTGGTTTTTCATTAATTATGTTAAATAGACATAATTGGATGGATAGAATATGCCTTCCATCCATACATCCATTTCCTTCCCCTTAATTCATTTCTAGGGCAGGTGGGGGCAGTCAGAGCAGGTGCTGAGTCCACATGAGCTGTGTTTATTAAAAAGACACAACTTTTTTTTAGAAAAATGAACCGAAAAATGAACCGAACCGTGGCCTCTGAACCGAGGTACGAACCGAACCGTGATTTTTTCAAACCGTTGCACCCCTATTATCTAAGATATTTGCATAATAATAAACACTGGAGGACTTTTCATTTTGCACAAAGGCACTAATAAAAGCAAGCTTACTTAGGTACTCCTCTTCATTCTGATTACATTCATAAGGAGCATATACATTTAATATCACAATATCCTTGTTGTGCTGTGACAATCGAATTGCGATGCACCAGTCCTCATTGAGCCTGATGACGCTTACAACTGAGTCTAGACTCTTTTTCCACAGAATAGCCACGCCCCCTGCTATTCTTCCTCTTCTGACCCCTAGGCTGAGGTCAGTAGTAGACTCGCCTGTACCAAGGAATCTCTCATTGATGGCGTTAATCCCTTTCAAATCCTGCTTTGCAAGGAACGTTTCTTGTAAGCACAAAATGTCAAAATGGTCATCCAACAACTGATCGACAACAAAACGGCGAGCTTTATCATCCACGCTCTGGCCCAGACGCAGGCCACGACAGTTGTATGATAGGACTTTGATTTCCATGGTGGTTTAATGAGAACTCGCGTTAGCACTCGGCGCGCACATAGCTCCAGAAATGATAGCAGCAGCCTTGGCACCAGTGGCAACTTTAGGCGGCTCATAGTAACACCTAACAAATGTTCCCTCGGGCCACAGCTCGGGGTCATACATGGCATCTACTTCTTTGCATTCGGCAGTTACTTTGAACGAAGCATATCTGTCGTTTGTGGTAACAATTCTGTTGCACGTCACTTCATGCCCAAGTCTGTCTCTCAGATACGTGCGTAAAGTTTCCGCTTCTAATTCTGGCGAGAATTTTGAAGCAAAGACACTCACCAACTTAGTATTGATCATTTTGATGTTCCCGGCTGCTCCAGTGCCCACCACGGTCTTCCCACTTTTCCTCTGCCCAGCCCCGGATAGTAGTAGCCTGCTGCGGGACGCAGACTTAGCAGCAGTAGGCTCCCTTTGCTGACGTTGGCCCAGCTTCACAACTGTACTCCATTTCGGAGATCCAAGTGGAACGTGCGTTGTTTCCGCGCTGTTATCCGCTGGTGCTGGTCTTTCCTCGTTAGGCACTGACAGCCTCTCAGCACTGTTGTAATCCGCAGCCTCGATGTTGGAGTTTGTAGCCTCCACTACGCCCGGTTGCTTCGGCACTGAGGGCAGGCCGGGGGGGGGGGGGCAGAAGAAGAATTAGCGTATTAATCGCGCGACACAACAAATCAATAACCAAATTCGATTTTTATCGATATTATCGATTCGTTGTTGCAGCCCTACACACAACACATGAAATAATAACAGTTAATTAAAGCCGCAAGCGGCATCGAACGGCCCTCGCCGCACCGCACCACATTGCCCCGCACCATGCCGCCTCTCACCATGCCGCCCCACGCCATGCCGCACTGCGCCACAACGCCCTGCACCACGCCGCCTCACACTACGCCGCCCCGCACCAAGCCGCGCCGCACCACGCCATCCGCTTATCGGAGGTGGCGCAGCCACGCCATTATTTGGTCCCGTAGCCATAAAAGAATGTTTGTGAAATTGTAATGAATATGATTAGTTGAGTTGGTTTGGCTTCCAATGTAAAACTTTGCCTCAGTCTGTAGGGGGCGCTAATGGGTCAAATTCAAATATTTCACTTTTACATGACCTAAACCCTAGAGCTGAACAATGTATTAAAGTTTTGTGCAAATCAGACTTTGTATGTGCAAACGGAAGCAAATTTAATAGTGTCAAAAACGGCCAAAAAAACCACACATTTTGCCGCTCCGCTGCTCGGACATCTGATCAAAAATCGCCGAAGTCATTTTGAAGGTACATGTGTTGAGATGATGTGGAGCGATTTTGAGGTGAATCGGTGAAACGGCCGAGGAGGAGTCGCTTTCCAACCGACATGTATGAAAACTTTTGCTGTTCATTTTTCCATTTTGCAGGAACTTCATGGGCTTCCTGTTTGTCAGAGGGCGGGGCCATAATAATATTTGGAACATGTGTACTGAATTTCATGGCTCTACGACAAACTTGATCTCCAAAACTCACGTAGGGGTATTATTTTGGCTGTTGTAGGTGGCGCTGTTCTGGCATTTTTTGAGTCCCATAAAAATAAACACCAACATTTTCATCAAATTTTTCACCAGGTCTGATTTTTGGGCAAAATTTAACAACTTTTCAGTCATGTTCAGGGGGTGAAATTAAGGCTCAAAGTGCAGAAGAAAAAAGAAAAGAAATTTTTTGGTCTCGAGCAAAAACAATATAGGTTTCAATGGCACGTGATACATCATTTTAAAGCGTTTGAGTTTACGCACACAACCGTCATGTTGTGGTGAGTGGCGGGCGTTTACGCGTCCGTCACAAACCGCCACCATTTGCATTCACCATTGTGAAAGCAATAGGCCCTTACCCCGTTCGGGGCTCGGGCCTAATTAATTAGAATAAAGAGACAATCCTTCAGGTACATGCACAGATAAACAGAACTGTTTTCAGTCTGGATTTGAACATTGAGTAGAAACCTGTCTCACATTTTCAGGAAGATTGTAACTGCATAAATCTGGACACTGCCTCCCCATTCTAATAATATAAGACGTCAGAGGTGCCGTCAGACCTCTGAAGCTAAAGACAGGGTCTGGTTAGTAATTCAATTCAATTACATTTATTTTTGTATGTAGCTCTAAATCACAACATCAGTCGCCACAGACGACTTTACAAAGTTGTCGATTCAAACAGTTCAGAAACAAGAAATGCAAATACACAGGAGCCATTGGTCCATAAGGAGCGGTAGACCCAGGACTGAGGCTGTAGACCCAGGACTGAGGCTGTAGACCCAGGACTGAGGCTGTAGACCCAGGACTGAGGCTGTAGACCCAGGACTGAGGCTGTAGACCCAGGACTGAGGCTGTAGACCCAGGACTGAGGCTGTAGACCCAGGACTGAGGCTGTAGATCCAGGACTGAGGCTGTAGATCCAGGACAGAGGCTGTAGACCCAGGACTGAGGCTGTAGACCCAGGACTGAGGCTGTAGACCCAGGACTGAGGCTGTAGATCCGGGACTGAGGCTGTAGACCCAGGACCGAGTCTGTAGAAGTGGCTTCTATACAGGGTGGGGGGTGTAGCCCACAGGTCGGGAGGAACCAGCTTTAATTGCAGAACACAATGTTTGATGTTGAAAAGAACTGTGTCATTTCTCACTTCTACCACCATCAATGTCAAACATATTATAATCATTTAACGTGTCTTTGTTGTGTTTGTTGCAGATCTACAAAGTCCATCTACAGAATGGGGTTCACCTGTGATCAGTGTGGAAAGACCTGCAGCTCTGCTTCTGATCTAAAGAGACACCACAGAACTCACACTGGAGAAAAACCATACGGGTGTGATCTGTGTGGAACATGTTTTTCTACAAAAGGAGGTCTCAAGGTCCACAGCAGAATCCACACTGGAGAAAAACCCTTCAGCTGCGACGATTGTGATCAGAGTTTTAGACAAGAGGGTCATCTCAAAGCTCATCAGAGGATCCACACAGGAGAGAAACCATTTGAGTGTGACCAGTGTGAGCAAACATTTAGGACCAAACACCAGCTCTCACTACATCAGCATGTCCACACAGGAGAGAGACCTCACCAATGTGACCAGTGTGAAAAGACTTTTACACTATTATCTAAACTCACTGAGCACTACAGAATCCACACTGGAGAAAAACCATTCGTCTGTGGAGACTGTGGGAAGACGTTTACTCACTCTTCCAACTACAAAAGTCATGAGAGAATCCACACTGGAGAAAAACCATTTGCATGTGACTTCTGCAGTAAAACTTTTAAAACGGCAAGAGCGCGCACAGTTCACCATCGGAGCCACACTGGAGAGAAACCCTTCAGCTGTGACGTTTGTGATCAGAGTTTTTCTCAGAGTAGTAATCTCAAAGTTCATCAGAGGATCCACACTGGAGAGAAACCCTTCAGCTGTGACGTTTGTGATCAGAGTTTTTCTCACAGTGGTTCTCTCAAAGTTCATCAGAGGATCCACACTGGAGAGAAACCACTCGTCTGAGAAAAGTGTGGAAAGTCTTTTATTCATGGATCATCTCTTCGTAAACACATTAAAACGTGTAGAGAAGCAGGTCTGAAGAATCTGGAACAAAGTGAAGGAGACAGAGCTGAGGCTGCGTCACGTGAACCCAGAGTCAGACTCTACAGGCTCTCACTTCAGTCTTTACTCGTGGTTTGGGAAATAATCGATTCTGTTCAGTATCGCCATATTTAGTTCTCATGATACAGTGGAGGAAATTCTGTATATATAATGTAAATATCTGTTTTATTTTCAAGTTTGAGCTTTCTGTTCCTCTGTGATGTTTGTTTTTTTTTTTTTTTTTTTCCTCTTTGACGTCTGTTTGTTGTGACTATGATGTCTTGAAGCATTGGCCTTAAGGCCAGAAGGTTGTGGGTTCATATTCCACCTCTGCACCTTCTCCATCGACTCCCACTGATGACTGCTGTCGTTGTGTCCTTGGGCAAGACACTTAACCCCACTTTGCCCAAAGCCCCCCACTGAAAGATCAAGGCTATGCTCACACTCAGAGAGCAGCCATCTTCCTGTGGACTCACCACCTGCAGAGGGTCAGTGAGGGGCTGGTGCTATGAGACTTGGGTGGCATCTCTGATTGCCACCCCCCTGACCCAGAAATGGATTAAAGGGTAGAAAATGGATGGATGGATGGATGATGTCTTGATTAAATTACAGTCCCTTGCGAAAGTATTCGGCCCCCTTGAACCTTTCAACATTTCGCCACATTTCAGGCTTCAAACATAAAGATATAACATTTTAATTTTTTGTCATGAATCAACAACAAGTGGGACACAATCGTGAAGTGGAACAAAATGTATTGGATAATTTAAACTTTTTTAACAAATAAAAAACTGAAAAGTTGGGTGTGCAATATTATTCGGCCCCTTTACTGTACTTTCAGTGCAGCAAACTCACTCCAGAAGTTCAGTGAGGATCTTTGAATGATCCAATGTTGTCCTAAATGACTGATGATGATAAATAGAATGCACCTGTGTGTAATCAAGTCTCCGTATAAATGCACCTGCTCTTTGATAGTCTCAGGGTTCTGTTTAAAGCGCAGAGAGAACCATGATGACAAAGGAACACACCAGGCAGGTCCGAGATACTGTTGTGGAGAAGTTTAAAGCCGGATTTGGATACAAAAAGATTTCCCAAGCTTTAAACATCTCAAGGAGCACTGTGCAAGCAATTATATTGAAATGGAAGGAGTATCAGACCACTGCAAATCTACCAAGACCCGGCCGTCCCTCCAAACTTTCATCTCAAACAAGGAGAAGACTGATCAGAGATGCAGTCAAGAGGCCCATGATCACTCTGGATGAACTCAGATTCAGTTTATTTGCCATTTGCAGTAAAAATACCACATTGGAATACATTAGCAAAAGTCACCAGTGTGCACAGACAAGTACAGACATAAAACAACATTAAAAGACAAAAATAAAACAAATGTTTTTGTTTTGTTGTGGAATTTCTGCACATAACAAGAGTAAAATAATGTAAACAACCCAGAGCTGTAATTCCAAACAAAGTGTGAGTTTATTCATTAGTAAATGTGCACAATTACAATGAATAACAGAACCGATACCAATACCACCGGGCAGCCGTCTGAAATCGACTGCCCCGATTGAGGAAATGACTGTACATTAAATAGACCAGAGTAAACAAACACATATCTACTCTAGATATTACATAAATGAAGTCAACATTGATATGTGTTGCTCAAGGCTTCTCTTTACACGTCCTAACGCTAATAAAACTCTGATATATGTAACAATCTGCTTTTGAACTGAACATATTGTTCTATGACCCAGGTCAAAGACATGATGCAGCACGTCTCCATCTATCACTGACCTGCTGCCAACAGAGCATTATGGCCTGTATCTGAATCCAGAGTTGACTATTAGTTAATAACTTACACTCATAACTATTTGGTGTTAATTCAGATTGCTTTACTAAAATATTTCTATAACAATCCTATCTCTTGATAAATATAAAACCTTGGTTTATCTTAATCAACTTAATAATAATAGAAATCACAATGATTATGAATTAACACAAAATCTGAACATTTGAGCAAACACACACAATAGTTAACTAACTTTATTACAATAATAAAACCCACACTTATATACTTGCTTAGATGAATCACCTGACTGGGTCACAGACGTCTGCCCAGGGGAGACGAGGCGTTACTGGACCCGATGGGTCATCAGCCGACCCTCACCTCTCCCAGAATCGACGCTGTGCCCGCACAGTAGGCACTCCAGCAGTGCTGGGTGCACTCTCTCTCTCCCTGAGAGTAGAACCTGAGTATGTGGATTTAAAATAGACCTGGTCCAAAGATGGTTCCAAGTCCAAGCCAATCTATTGGGTCTAATGCTTTGTCATTAGATCTGTAACACTTAACCTTAAACATGGATGCCTCACACTTTCCTGACCTCCTGTGCTTTCCACATGGGGTCAGAGTGGGTGGAAACATCAGAGTTAGTGCACTGATTGTCAATGCTTGAAAACCCTAGCATATATGTGTACCACAAACCAATGCTAAGTTGTGCTAATCCTGAAACGTACACAAAACAGTTTCAAAAGCCCGTTTTGACGCAATGCTGAGATAGCCTCTCTCAGTCCACCCCCATCCTCGGGGTGGGCGTCCCGGCCTCCAGGTCAGACCAGCCGATTGTCCCAGTCTCTGACTCCGCTTCGTGAAAAAAACGGGGAACAATGTACCTGACCCATGGCTCAGAGCTTCTATCTGTGTAACACCTGGTCAGAAGGCAGACCAGGTTTTGCCGTGGGGACCCTCAAGGTGGTCCCTTCCTTCGGCCGTTGGGGAGCAAGCCTTCCTGCTTCGGCTCCACTTCTGTGTTGGAAGTCGGGCACTGCCGCCCCCACTTCTTCGCTGCCTCCTTGCGTTGGAGAAGGTCCTCAGACCCGTCTCGTTGGTCCCCTTTGGCTCTGGGCAGCTGGGGTCCACCTGCGGTGGGCTGGACCCATGATGGGGCGTCGACCCTCGCGGTGGGGTGCCCCCGGCACTTTTGGTTAGGGCTCCTCCTGGCATTCGCCGGACTCAGACCCCTCCTCTGGCTCGACCCTCGTGGCCAAGGCGTGATGGCGCTCTGTGTCTCCCTCTTGGAGATACGATCCCATGGTTGGTCACGTTTCTGAAACAATGTTTTGGCAAAAGGGTTATTTGTCCCCTCCCTAGCCTGTCCTCTGGGTCTGCGCTGCCAGGGCTTAGTCTCAGTCTATATAATAATAATAATAATGGTCTCCATATAACTTTACTCATGGGTTATCAGTTTGAGTTTCCAAAACACTCCTCTCCGGCCTTGGAGAGCAGATAAGTGCATTCTGCTGCTGTCTGCTCTCCTACATGTGCAGTCTCTCACATAAGTCAGGCCTCACTAACTAATTATTCTATGTTGGTAAAACAACAACCTATATCCTAAAGATCAAATAAACTTAAGTGTTTTGATGATTGTTTATCAAGATGAAAACTCATGGAGACCTGCAGGTGTTCAAAACCAGGCCTGTGGGCCAATTGTGGTCCGCCAGACATTTTAGTGTCTTCTGAAATGATTCTCAATTATAATTAAGTATAAACTGGCAGTCTTAATTGCAAGGTTAATTTGAACCCCAAGGCATTATTCCTAATTTTTTTTAAACAAACTCCCTCTGGAAAATTACCATATACCTTCTAATGTGTTGGAAAAACAACCTGAATTGTTAACTTAACAAAACTTTGTTAAATCTATTAAACTATTCTAAATACCTTCATAATGTTAAAGAAAAATGTGTATCCACAAAATGGGAAGATTCAACACTTTATTACTTTCGGCCTTGGTGTTTGTTTTGTCTGTCAGACCTCTGCTCTTATCACCCTCAAGAGTCACAGCCTTACAGAGCTTTGGGAAACTCTGAACAATATCCTAATACTCAAAGCTATACTATACACTTGAATTTAAACAAAAAATATTAACAAGTTAAAGAGAAAGACCAGAGAGAGACCAGAGAGTTTAAAATAAATAAAACTACACTAACCACCTGGTGTATGTGGGGTCTCTACAATTTAACAACTAAAAACTA
>OZ035836.1:39953414-39958414 GCA_964034765.1 Knipowitschia caucasica
ACCAGAGAGAGACCAGAGAGAGACCAGAGAGAGACCAGAGAGAGACCAGAGAGAGACCAGAGAGAGACCAGAGAGAGACCAGAGAGAGACCAGAGAGAGACCAGAGAGAGAGACCAGAGAGAGACCAGAGAGAGAGACCAGAGAGAGACCAGAGAGAGACCGAGAGAGACCAGAGAGAGAGACCAGAGAGAGACCAGAGAGAGACCAGAGAGAGACCAGAGAGAGACCAGAGAGAGACCAGAGAGAGAGACCCAGAGAGAGACCAGAGAGAGACCAGAGAGAGACCAGAGAGAGACCAGAGAGAGACCAGAGAGAGACCAGAGAGAGACCAGAGAGAGAGACCAGAGAGAGAGACCAGAGAGAGACCAGAGAGAGACCAGAGAGAGAGACCAGAGAGAGACCAGAGAGAGACCACAGAGACCAGAGAGAGACCAGAGAGACACCAGAGAGAGACCAGAGAGAGACCAGAGAGAGACCAGAGAGAGAGACCAGAGAGAGACCAGAGAGAGAGGCCAGAGAGAGACCAGAGAGAGACCAGAGAGAGACCAGAGAGAGAGGCCAGAGAGAGACCAGAGAGAGACCAGAGAGAGACCAGAGAGACACCAGAGAGAGACCAGAGAGAGAGACCAGAGAGAGACCAGAGAGAGACCAGAGAGAGACCAGAGAGAGACCAGGGAGAGACACCAGAGAGACAGAGAGAGACCAGAGAGAGTACCAGAGAGAGACCAGAGAAGAGAGAGAGACCAGAGAAAGACCAGAAAGAGACCAGAGAGAGACCAGAGAAGAGACCAGAGAGAGAGACCAGAGAGAGACCAGAGAGAGGCCGAGAGACACCAGAGAGAGACCAGAGAGAGACCAGAGAGAGACCCAGAGAGAGAGGCCAGAGAGACCAGAGAGAGACCCAGAGAGAGACCAGAGAGAGACCGAGAGACACCAGAGAGAGAGGCCAGAGAGAGACCAGAGAGAGACCAGAGAGAGAGGCCAGAGAGAGACCAGAGAGAGACCAGAGAGAGACCAGAGAGAGAGGCCAGAGAGAGACCAGAGAGACACCAGAGAGAGACCAGAGAGACACCAGAGAGAGACCAGAGAGAGACCAGAGAGACCAGAGAGAGACCAGAGAGAGACCAGAGAGAGACCAGAGAGAGACCAGAGAGAGACCCAGAGAGAGACCAGAGAGAGACCGAGAGACACCAGAGAGAGACCAGAGAGAGACCAGAGAGAGACCAGAGAGAGACCCAGAGAGAGACCAGAGAGAGACCAGAGAGAGACCCAGAAAGAGACCAGAGAGAGACCAGAGAGACATGCACATTGTCAGTGGTCATATGGACCAATGGTACAGTCACGTGTTTATTATCTCTGCATTTCCTGTTTTAGAGTTGTTTGATTCTCTGATCTGTTATTAACAAATCAACAACTTTGTAAAGTGCTCAGACACAGCTGCTGCTGCTGCTGACACAGAGCGATACAGAACACACTGGAGCTGAACTGGACCCAGAGACTCAGGCGGAGACGCGCGCACGTTTATCTGCGACGCACGAGATAAAAGAGACCAGAGAGAGACCAGAGAGAGACCAGAGAGAGACCAGAGAGAGAGACCAGAGAGAGAGACCAGAGAGCGAGACCAGAGAGAGAGACCAGAGAGAGACCAGAGAGAGACCAGAGAGACCAAAGAGAGACCAAAAAGAGACCAGAGAGAGACCAGAGAGAGACCAGAGAGAGAGACCAGAGAGAGAGACCAGAGAGAGACCAGAGAGAGAGACCAGAGAGAGACCAAAGAGAGAGACCAGAGAGAGACCAAAGAGAGAGACCAGAGAGACCAAAGAGAGACCAAAAAGAGACCAGAGAGTGACCAAAGAGAGAGACCAGAGAGAGACCAGAGAGAGAGACCAGAGAGAGACCAAAGAGAGAGACCAGAGAGAGACCAAAGAGAGAGACCAGAGAGACCAAAGAGAGACCAAAAAGAGACCAGAGAGTGACCAAAGAGAGAGACCAGAGAGAGACCAGAGAGAGAGACCAGAGCGAGACCAGAGAGACCAGCCATCTATCATATTTCTTGTTTTAAAGAACCCTCTCTCCCGTCATTAGTCCTTCTCTGCTGGTTCTAACACCATGTGGATAAACCATGTGATTAAACAGTGCATCAACAATACAAGCAAAAAGTAGATTTGAAGACACGCCTCAGTCTCACTGTAATCTCAGAGTTAAAGCTCAGTCCAAGATTCTGCTCCGGATCTCTCATCGCCGTCTGTCCTGGTATTTCACATTTCTCGCTTCACAAACAACCGCAGACTAAAGATAGAGAATCTCGCAGGGTAGAGTCCAATCTCGCAGGGTAGAGTCCAAAACTCGCGCTTACCTCGAACAGCTGTGGGATCTCCCTGCGCGCCAGGTACTCCTTGGCATCGTTCGTGTTCATGTCTGTGGATGCGGATGGGCAGAGCGGGTCCTGGACTGGTCTCGTTTGGGTTCGAAGCCTCGGTCTCGAACTCTCGCTTCAGCGCATGGTGGCTGTGGTCTGGACCTGTCCCGGACCAGGTGGGGGACCAGGTGGAGGACCAGGAGGAGCGTGGTGGAGGTGTTGTGTCGTGTTGGGAGCCGGGTCTGAATTATCTGTGGTTGTGTTGAGAGAGACGCGCGGAGCCAAAGAGATGCGTGCGCGCGCTCTCTCTCTCCTCTTTATCCACTCAGCGACGGAGACCAGAGGGAGACCAGAGGGAGACCAGAGAGAGACCAGAGGGAGACCAGAGAGAGACCAGAGGGAGACCAGAGGGAGACCAGAGGGAGACCAGAGGGAGACCAGAGAGAGACCAGAGGGAGACCATGGAGAGCAGAAAGAGACCAGAGGGAGACCAGAGGGAGACCAGAGGGAGACCAGAGGGAGACCAGAGAGAGACCAGAGGGAGACCAGAGAGAGACCAGAGGGAGACCAGAGGGAGAGCAGAAAGAGACCAGAGGGAGACCAGAGGGAGACCAGAGGGAGAGCAGAGAGAGACCAGAGGGAGACCAGAGAGAGAGCAGAGGGAGACCAGAGGGAGACCAGAGAGAGACCAGAGAGAGAGACCAGAGGGAGACCAGAGGGAGACCAGAGGGAGACCAGAGAGAGACCAGAGAGAGAGACCAGAGGGAGAGACCAGAGAGAGACCAGAGAGAAACCAGAGAGAGACCAGAGGGAGAGCAGAGGGAGACCAGAGAGAGACCAGAGAGAGACCAGAGGGAGACCAGAGGGAGAGACCAGAGGGAGACCAGAGAGAGAGCAGAGGGAGAGCCGAAAGAGACCAGAGGGAGACCAGAGGGAGACCAGAGGGAGACCAGAGGGAGAGCAGAGGGAGACCAGAGGGAGACCAGAGGGAGAGCAGAGGGAGACCAGAGGGAGACCAGAGGGAGACCAGAGAGAGACCAGAGGGAGACCAGAGGGAGACCAGAGGGAGAGAGCAGAGGGAGACCATGAGAGAGAGCAGAGGGAGACCAGAGGGAGAGCAGAGGGAGACCAGAGGGAGACCAGAGGGAGACCAGAGGGAGAGCAGAGGGAGACCAGAGGGAGAGCAGAGGGAGACCAGAGAGAGACCAGAGGGAGACCAGAGAGAGACCAGAGGGAGACCAGAGGGAGAGAGCAGAGGGAGACCAGAGAGAGACCAGAGGGAGACCATGAGGGATACCGAGAGAGAGCAGAGAGAGACCAGAGACCAGAGAGAGACCAGAGGGAGACCAGAGGGAGAGACCAGAGGGAGAGCAGAGGGAGAGCAGAGGGAGACCAGAGAGAGACCAGAGGGAGACCAGAGGGAGAGAGCAGAGGGAGACCAGAGGGAGACCAGAGAGAGAGACAAGAAAGAGAGACCAGGGAGAGGAGACCAGAGAGAGACCAGAGGGAGACCAGAGAGAGAGACCAGAGAGAGAGACCAGAGGGAGACCAGAGAGAGAGACCAGAGAGAGACCAGAGGGAGACCAGAGAGAGAGACCAGAGAGAGAGACCAGAGGGAGACCAGAGAGAGAGACCAGAGGGAGACCAGAGAGAGACCAGAGGGAGACCAGAGAGAGACCAGAGAGAGACCAGAGAGAGAGACCAGAGAGAGACCAGAGAGAGAGACCAGAGGGAGAACAGAGAGAGAGACTAGAGAGAGAGACCAGAGAGAGAGACCAGAGAGAGAGACCAGAAAGAGAGACCAGAGAGAGACCAGAGACACAGGCTGTGTCTGTCTAATTCTCCTGTATTTCTTGACATTAGTTTTTTCATTATAACTGTTTTT
Organism: Knipowitschia caucasica; assembly: GCA_964034765.1. Taxonomy (NCBI): domain Eukaryota; kingdom Metazoa; phylum Chordata; class Actinopteri; order Gobiiformes; family Gobiidae; genus Knipowitschia; species Knipowitschia caucasica. Next base: position 39,957,659 of record OZ035836.1, read on the forward strand.
ATTTCTTGTCGTCTGTGCAGCACTTTGTCTTTTTGAAAAGTGCCATGAAGATTATTTTTTATTATTATCTCTAATCTTCTCACATGGTCCGAGGTTCATGGTGGCAAAAGGAAAAAACACAAAACTGCAAAAAAAATAAAAATGATTCAATGAAAAACGTTACAAGTAAAATCCAGTGAAAACACAAAAAGTAATGAAGGAAAATACAAGACAAAAGAGACACACAACAGGAAGTAACACTAAAGAGACACACAACAGGAAGTAACACTAAAGAGACACACAACAGGAAGTAACACTAAAGACACACACAACAGGAAGTAACACTAAAGAGACACACAACAGGTAGTAACACTAAAGAGACACACAACAGGAAGTAACACTAAAGAGACACACACAACAGGAAGTAACACTAAAGACACACACAACAGGAAGTAACACTAAAGAGACACACAACAGGAAGTAACACTAAAGAGACACACACAACAGGAAGTAACACTAAAGACACGCACACAACAGGAAGTAACACTAAAGACACACACAACAGGAAGTAATACTAAAGACACACACAACAGGAAGTAACAGTAAAGAGACACACACAACAGGAAGTAACACTAAAGAGAGACACACAACAGGAAGTAACACTAAAGAGAGACACACAACAGGAAGTAACACTAAAGAGACACACACAACAGGAAGTAACACTAAAGAGACAGACACAACAGGAAGTAACACTAAAGAGACAGACACAACAGGAAG
>OZ035836.1:39963414-39988414 GCA_964034765.1 Knipowitschia caucasica
CCCCCCTCTCCTCTCCTCTCTCCTGTATAAGTGGAGTTGCAGAGGTGGAGGCAGGAGTCCAGAGGATTACAGTGTTTGGCAGAACACGGGATCCCGCTGAGAGTCCAAACTGTGCTGTTACCCACAATCCTTCACTCTGCGGTCGCCTGAGCTCATTACACTTTCATGAGACGGACTGCTACTGCGGAGTCCGGACTAGACCCAGGAAGTCCTCAAACATGATCCCAGTTCTAAGGTCTCTGCACCGGCTTCCTGTGGCTCAGAGAATAGACTTTAAAGTAGCTCAGGGACTGGTCTCCTGCTGGGACTCTGAGGAGCACAGGGACTGGCCTCCTGCTGGGACTCTGAGGAGCACAGGGACTGGACTCCTGCTGGGACTCTGAGGAGCACAGGGACTGGCCTCCTGCTGGGACTCTGAGGAGCACAGGGACTGGCCTCCTGCTGGGACTCTGAGGAGCACAGGGACTGGACTCCTGCTGGGACTCTGAGGAGCACAGGGACTGGCCTCCTGCTGGGACTCTGAGGAGCACAGGGACTGGCCTCCTGCTGGGACTCTGAGGAGCACAGGGACTGGCCTCCTGCTGGGACTCTGAGGAGCACAGGGACTGGCCTCCTGCTGGGACTCTGAGGAGCACAGGGACTGGCCTCCTGCTGGTCACGGAGTTAGATACAAAACATAGTGTTGTTAGTGTTTGCACTGTTCTAAGCCCCAGCAGGTGGATTACATCAGTAATCAGTACAGACGAAGATTCTAGAAACAGCATTTTAATTGAAAAGAGAGATTGGTATTTTTTTGTTGATATTTTGATTTCACTGCTTCATTCCAAAGTCTCTCCCTTCTACTCTACTCTACTCTACTCTACTCTACTCTACTCTACTCTATCTGGTTGTGTTTCCATTACTTTTTAGTATCTTGTACCACAACGTAGCATCCTACCTAGAGTAGAGTAGAATAAAGTAGGGTAGGGTAGGGTAGAGTAGTGTGGGGTAGAGTAGAGTAGAGTAGAGTAGGGTAGTGTAGAGTCGGGTAGAGCAGGGTAGAGTAGAATAGAGTAGAGTAGAGTACAGTAGAGTAGAGTAGAGTAGAGTAGGGTAGGGTAGGGTAGAGTAGAGTAGAGTAGAGTAGAGTACGGTAGAGTAGAGTAGAGTACAGTACAGTACAGTACAGTACAGTACAGTAGAGTAGAGTACAGTAGAGTAGAGTAGAGTAGAGTACAGTACAGTACAGTACAGTACAGTACAGTACAGTACAGTACAGTACAGAGTAGAGTAGAGTACGGTAGAGTAGAGTAGAGTACAGTACAGTACAGTACAGTACAGTACAGTACAGTAGAGTAGAGTAAAGTAGAGTACAGTAGAGTAGAGTAGAGTAGAGTACAGTACAGTACAGTACAGTAGAGTAGAGTCTTCTTTGCACAGTCCTGAGTCTGTATGTGGTAGATTCCCCAGGAGAGAAACCCTCTTAATGAATCCCAGTCCTGTCTTTACGCCTCGTCGAGTGGAGAGAGAGAGACTGAGTTCATTTCCACATCGTCTCATTAAGAACTTATTACTTTCATCGTTTGAACAAAACAAACTGAGAGCGACGGAGAAACACTAACGAAGGAGATTACACAGATTATGGACAAAGGATTGAATCATTTATGTTCCAACAAATCCACTTGGAACAAACGAGAAACTAGAGAGAGACCAGAGAGAGAGACATGAGAGAGAGACATGAGAGAGAGGCCAGAGAGAGAGAGACCAGAGAGAGAGAGACCAGAGAGAGAGACATGAGAGAGAGACATGAGAGGGAGGCCAGAGAGAGAGACATGAGAGAGAGACCAGAGAGAGAGACCAGAGAGAGAGACATGAGAGAGAGACCAGAGAGAGACCAGAGAGAGAGACATGAGAGAGAGGCCAGAGAGAGAGACCAGAGAGAGAGACATGAGAGAGACCAGAGAGAGAGACATGAGAGAGAGGCCAGAGAGAGAGACCAGAGAGAGAGACATGAGAGAGACCAGAGAGAGAGACCAAAGAGAGAGAGAGACATGAGAGGGACCAGAGAGAGAGAGACATGAGAGAGAAACCAGAGAGAGAAACTAGAGAGAGACCTGAGAGAGAGACATGAGAGAGAGACCAGAGAGAAAGACATGAGAGAGACCAGAGAGAGAGAGACATAAGAGAGAGACCAGAGAGAGAGACGTGAGAGAGACCAGACAGAGACCAGAGATAGAGAGACCAGAGAGAGACCAGAGAGAGAGACCAGAGAGAAAGACATGAGAGAGAGACCAGAGAGAGAGAGACATGAGAGAGAGACATGAGAGAGAGACCAGAGAGAGAGACATGACAGAGAGACCAGAGAGAGAGACCAGAGAGAGAGACATGAGAGAGAGACCAGAGAGAGACCAGAGAGAGAGACATGAGAGAGAGGCCAGAGAGGGAGACCAGAGAGAGAGACATGAGAGAGAGACATGAGAGAGAGACCAGATAGAGAGACATGAGAGAGACCAGAGAGAGAGACCAAAGAGAGAGAGAGACATGAGAGGGACCAGAGAGAGAGAGACATGAGAGAGAAACCAGAGAGAGAGACATGAGAGAGACCAGAGAGGGAGACATGAGAGAGAGACCAGAGAGAGAGACGTGAGAGAGAGACCAGAGAGAGAGACATGAGAGAGACCAGAGAGAGAGACCAAAGAGAGAGAGAGACATGAGAGGGACCAGAGAGAGAGAAACCAGAGAGAGAGACATGAGAGAGACCAGAGAGGGAGACATGAGAGAGAGACCAGAGAGAGAGACGTGAGAGAGAGACCAGAGAGAGAGACATGAGAGAGACCAGAGAGAGAGACCAAAGAGAGAGAGAGACATGAGAGGGACCAGAGAGAGAGAAACCAGAGAGAGAGACATGAGAGAGACCAGAGAGGGAGACATGAGAGAGAGACCAGAGAGAGAGACGTGAGAGAGACCAGAGAGAGAAACTAGAGAGAGACATGAGAGAGACCAGAGAGAGAGACATGAGAGACCAGAGAGAGAGACATGAGAGAGACCAGAGAGAAAGACATGAGAGAGACCAGAGAGAGAGAGACATAAGAGAGAGACCAGAGAGAGAGACGTGAGAGAGACCAGACAGAGACCAGAGATAGAGAGACCAGAGAGAGAGAGACCAGAGAGAAAGACATGAGAGAGAGACCAGAGAGAGAGAGACACATGAGAGAGAGAGCAGAGAGAGAAACTAGAGAGAGACGTGAGAGAGAGACCAGAGAGAGAGACCAGAGAGACACATGAGAGAGCAGAGAGAGATAGAGAGAGAGAAAGAAACGAGAAACCAGAGGGAGACCAGACAGATTCATTTCTGTTATGTCAGTCTTGTTTGTACCAGTTTTCACTTCTCTGTCGTGTTAAAAAGCTGTAGACCTTTGTTATTTCTGACAAACTCAAATAAACTTCCAGGTGGATTTTTCTCTGCTGTGAAAATATGTTTTAGTTTTGACTTCAACAAAATGTGACAATTTAATCTGAGTCTCTTTGTGTTTGAACTGTGTGCCTTTAACCAAGACACAAGACTTTTATACAGCTGCCCTGGGGCACACTGACAGGAGCGAGGCCACCAGTCTGTGCCATCGGCCCCTCCCACCACCACCAACCACTCACACACACACCAGACTCATTCTAATGTGGGGGAAGTGTCTTGCCTAAGGACACAACGGCAGTTTGGCACTTTACAGCCACAGCCGCCCCACTGTGGCACCTGCTGTTCCCAGAGGTCTCCCATCACAGTACTAACCAGGCCCTGTCCTGCTGAGCTTCAGAGGGTACAAATAACAACAACAAATATATCCAGCAATATAAAAATAATCAACACAAAGTCCATATCATGACGTCTGTGCGTGTTTCCAATCTGTCACACTGCCCCCTGGTGGCCCGGACCAGAGAGAGACCAGAGAGAGACCAGAGAGAGACCAGAGAGAGACCAGAGAGAGACCAGAGAGAGACCAGAGAGAGACCAGAGAGAGACCAGAGGGAGACCAGAGAGAGACCAGAGGGAGACCAGAGAGAGACCAGAGAGAGACCAGAGAGAGACCAGAGAGAGACCAAAGAGAGAATCCTCGACCGGATTCTCTCTGTTCTCGGTGACGTCTGTGGCTTGTGCTGAAGCGGAGGAGAGATGACTGTGCAGACACATCACAGAGCTGGGTCTGTGATGTCACATGTAAAAATAAAGTTGCTGAACAGACACAACAGAGAGAGAGAGAGAGGGAGAGAGAGAGAGGGAGAGAGGGAGAGGGAGAGAGAGAGAGGGGGAGAGAGAGAGGGAGAGAGAGAGAGGGGGAGAGAGAGAGGGAGAGAGAGAGAGGGGGAGAGAGAGAGGGGGAGAGAGAGAGGGGGAGAGAGAGAGGAGAGAGAGAGAGAGGGAGAGAGAGAGAGGGGGAGAGAGAGAGGGGGAGAGAGAGAGGGAGAGAGAGAGAGGGGGAGAGAGAGGGAGAGAGAGAGAGGGGGAGAGAGAGAGAGAAACAATCTACATACAACAAAAAACTGAGTATCTCCCTGGTTTCTCTCTCTATAGTCTCCCTCTCTCTCTCCCACTGGTCTCATTATACTTGCTCTCACTCTCTCTGGTCTCTCTGATCTGACTCTTTGGTCTTTCTCTAGTCTCTCTCTGGTCCCTCTTTCTGGACTTCAGTCCTGGATCTACAGCCTCAGTCCTGGGTCTACAGCCTCAGTCCTGGGTCTACAGCCTCAGTCCTGGGTCTACAGCCTCAGTCCTGGGTCTACAGCCTCAGTCCTGGGTCTACAGCCTCAGTCCTGGGTCTACAGCCTCAGTCCTGGGTCTACAGCCTCAGTCCTGGATCTACAGCCTCAGTCCTGGGTCTACGGCCTCAGTCCTGGGTCTACAGCCTCAGTCCTGGATCTACAGCCTCAGTCCTGGGTCTACAGCCTCAGTCCTGGGTCTACAGCCTCAGTCCTGGGTCTACGGCCTCAGTCCTGGGTCTACAGCCTCAGTCCTGGGTCTACAGCCTCAGTCCTGGGTCTACGGCCTCAGTCCTGGGTCTACAGCCTCAGTCCTGGGTCTACGGCCTCAGTCCTGGGTCTACAGCCTCAGTCCTGGGTCTACAGGGAGATCTTTTATAAACAATAATCCTCACTGTCCTCAGAGCATCGTCAGGGAACAGTCCTCAAAGCTCCTCCGATTCCCAGAGTCCCTGAACACATCACAGCTGTTTTGAGATTCAGAAGATACGGTTTTCCAAACAAAGTGGAAAATAACCTTTTTAAATGTAACTTGAGCAGTGGCCGTGGTTTCCATGAGTTCAAATTGGATTAAAATAATCCTGTTTCTCCACAGAAGGATCGAGTGGAGCTAAGCAGCTTACAGACTGATAACACTATTAGTATTATTATGATTTTAGAACAGATTCAGCAGAAGAGTGTTGAGTCCTGGATCTACAGCCTCAGTCCTGGATCTACAGCCTCAGTCCTGGATCTACAGCCTCAGTCCTGGATCTACAGCCTCAGTCCTGGGTCTACAGCCTAAGTCCTGGGTCTACAGTCTCAGTCCTGGATCTACAGCCTCAGTCCTGGGTCTACAGCCTCAGTCCTGGGTCTACAGCCTCAGTCCTGGATCTACAGCCTCAGTCCTGGATCTACAGCCTCAGTCCTGGGTCTACAGCCTCAGTCCTGGGTCTACAGCCTCAGTCCTGGGTCTACAGCCTCAGTCCTGGATCTACAGCCTCAGTCCTGGATCTACAGCCTCAGTCCTGGGTCTGCAGCCTCAGTCCTGGGTCTACAGCCTCAGTCCTGGATCTACAGCCTCAGTCCTGGGTCTACAGCCTCAGTCCTGGGTCTACAGCCTCAGTCCTGGGTCTACAGCCTCAGTCCTGGATCTACAGCCTCAGTCCTGGATCTACAGCCTCAGTCCTGGGTCTACAGTCTCAGTCCTGGGTCTACAGCCCCAGTCCTGGGTCTACAGCCTCAGTCCTGGGTCTACAACCTCAGTCCTGGGTCTACAGCCTCAGTCCTGGGTCTACAGTCTCAGTCCTGGGTCTACAGCCTCAGTCCTGGGTCTACAGCCTCAGTCCTGGGTCTACAGCCTCAGTCCTGGGTCTACAGTCTCAGTCCTGGGTCTACAGCCTCAGTCCTGGGTCTACAGCCTCAGTCCTGGGTCTACAGTCTCAGTCCTGGGTCTACAGCCTCAGTCCTGGGTCTACAGCCTCAGTCCTGGGTCTACAGTCTCAGTCCTGGGTCTACAGCCTCAGTCCTGGGTCTACAGCCTCAGTCCTGGGTCTACAGCCTCAGTCCTGGGTCTACAGCCTCAGTCCTGGATCTACAGCCTCAGTCCTGGATCTACAGCCTCAGTCCTGGATCTACAGCCTCAGTCCTGGATCTACAGCCTCAGTCCTGGGTCTACAGCCTCAGTCCTGGGTCTACAACCTCAGTCCTGGGTCTACAGCCTCAGTCCTGGGTCTACAGTCTCAGTCCTGGGTCTACAGCCTCAGTCCTGGTCTGATAGCTACTGCTAAATCTGATCTAGCTACATGAAACTGTAACTCTGTGTCAAAATCCCCCTGACCTTGTTCCTTCTAAAATACTGGTCCTCTCTCCTCACCTCTGTTAACCTACTCAGTTCGCCTCTCTCCTTACGCTTTCTCTATCTCTCAACTTAGGTCCTCTGCTCTTACTTCATTACTTACCTCGACTCTGCCCAAGATGTTCTACTATCATCTGCTCCTAACTCTTTCATGTATTCATGTCTCTCCATACTCTATCAGCCTCTGTCAGTACCTCTTAACCCTGTTAATGTAGGTACGGGACATTGCTGGGGGGCCCTAACTTCCTGACAGTAACCTATATCCTTCTTACACACGCTGTAGTGACCTCTACCCCATTAACAACTGATCACCTACCTACTCTCGGCTAGATGCTAGACCTATCCTCTCTTCAGATAACGTCGCCTCGGGCATCTACAAATAACTGACAATACTGACCTACTGCCACTTACTCTCCCCACTCTTATCTCTTCCTGATACTTCAAAGCTTCTTAGAATATGGCTCGCCCACTAACTCTCGTATACTATACTACCCTGACTACCCGTGATAGAAGGGGTACTAGTGGCTGGTACGTCTACTTCCTCTTCTAAACTGTACCTGCCGAGAGCTCTGCTATCCCTCTATCGCCTCTCGCTAGCTAGCTTGTCATCAACTGGGTTTCACTCCAGACTCCGACTCCCTCTTGGCGATTCCTCTTACTCCTCTGGGGGGGGTGGGGTAGGGGATCTATCCCTCTGCTCTTCCTCTTAGCTCATGTATATGTCTCTACTTAAAGTTCTCCGCAACTACCGTTTCCTAGAATTACTCTATGCTTCTCTTACTTTACAGATATTAACTCACACTCAGGTCCTCTGCTACCTCCGAGATTACTAGGAGCCTACCATCTGTTCAGGCGTACACATTAAGCACTCTCCTCTAACTGACTTCGTAATACTAACAACTTGAATCCTGTAAGCCACTCAACTACTAACTCCTACCTTCTCCTATTACATGCTGGTTCTCTCGGTCTGTCGCTATCCGGGAAATCCTCGTACTCTCTCACTATCCTCTCTTAAGTTGATTAAAAGCATTCAAGAACCCCTTCCTCTACGCCTTCCTGCTCACTACTTACATTCTGAATACACCGAACTCCTCTCAAAACTCTAATCCTTCCCTCTAGTGTCCCTCTAGGTCCTGCTTCACTGTACAATAGCTCGGGAACTACTGGCCTTATCGCTCTAGCGTCAGCAATTCTCTCTACCTCTAGCCTTGTCTAGATTAACCCTACTCGCTGTCTAACTAAACCCTTAACATCTCTAGTATGCTATCCAATGCCTAACTTTCTCCTCTTCGTCTCGTCTACATTCTTATAGGACTCCTATCTACACTCCATCCTCTGTGTAATTCACCTTAATGACTGCATCTATATAACTGCTACTTGCTGCTGAGATCTTGCACTTTACCTGCTACAACGTCGACATCCTGGAAAGCTATATTGTGCTGAGGGTCTCAAGAACCTCAACAAATCTGGAGCCTAACTGAGCTGAAAGACTCTAGATTCCTGGTGGATCAACAAGTCGTAACCATTGACTGGACTTACTAGGTTGTCCATAGTCCCTACCCGATTCCTCGATAAGTTGACTATGCAACCTTCACTCTCAACCGTCGACCCTACGGACTAGCTCATCCTACAACTTCTGACGCTTCTGGCAAGTACTAAGGGCAACTACTCTATCGACTTCTCTCTCATCCTGTCCCCCTCCTCAAGGCACTCTAAACTTACTTCAGACCTTCCTACGGCCTCAGAGATGGCCACCCCTCCTTTTGCCTGATGAACATACTTCCTCTACTAACTTCTGGACCCTCCGACTCATCCTCGTCTCTAGGTCTCCTGCCACTTGCACTATTAACCCCTGACCTCCCATTCCTCTGGGGATCACAAACGCTCCTCCTATCCTTCCGCAAAGGTTATCAAGCCCATACTCCGGCCTCTCCTGAGCTACCCTCTCCGCTGGCAACACTTACTCGAACTAACTGACTTTTCTCTACCTCTGACTTATAATATTCTGAGCTGGGGGGGGGGTGGGGGGGGATTTCTGACTCTACGGCTACTTAGACGAATTATTGCGAACTGAATCTCTAAACCTCTAGCACACTACGCTCACTCACCTTTGCCTGTCGTACGCTAAACCTGTCCACTAAGGCAGGGGGGGGGGGGAGGGGGGGCTAGTCCTGTCCTTATCCCTCAGTCTCCACTACCTCACAGTGGGAATCTGCAGTAAATCTACAAGTCCTGATCCTACGAGGTCCTGAAGTGTTCCTAAAAATAACTATATCCTCACTTCTCTTGCTATCTCTAAGAGCGTCTCCCTCTATCTACTGTAAACCCCTGTGTACCTCTCGTGTTCCCTGTCCCTACCCTCTGGCTTCTACTACTACCTCCACCCCCTACCTAGTCCTACTAGTTGTTTTTCCTAGAAGAACAAACGTTTGCTCCCCTTCCTGGCTGGCTCACTCGTCAGGAGAGTGGAGCTACTCCTTCTAACGTAACATGAGACCGTAAAAGACTATCGACTTCTCACACTCGCTAACGCTATAGCCTCACACCTACCTAGATTTTGCTATGAATAGTGCTAACCAGCAGTCTGGACCCGTCTCGCTGCGAAACTCTGAAAGCTCAGACAGTGGTGCTCTGTTACTTTACACTCCATTCCTGAACTTCAGATCTTTTACTACCCCTGTCAACTCGCTGCCACTGACCTCCTCTACCGGTCTGGCTGTCTCAACTCCTTACTCTCTCAATTAAACTCCTCTCCGCCTATGGACAAGTGTATCCGACTCTAGTAATAAGCACTCACCCGAGGGCCTACAACCACCAGACGTCTCTCTGGTACCTGCTATGCTTGAACTTCTCCTCTTTGTCCTCACTCGTCCTCGAGGTAGCCCTCTTTTAAATACATGGTCAACGCTCTAACACTAGCAGGCTTAATACCAGCTGGGTTTGCTGCGGCCCTAGCTAAACCCCTCGTGAACCTTCTCATGTCTCCCTAATATAGGACTCAGGAGGTACTATCTCATGTCTATACAGACTAGCCTCTGTCAGAAGCTACATCCTGCTATCGTGCTCGACCTTGTCATACATCTTCCAAAATGCTCTACTGGACTAGATACCTGGCTTAGATGACCCTCTGATCTTGGAGCTTGTCTACTGACTGCCTCGGCAAGTCATAAACTTTTGACCCTATCACTTCGATGCCTACTCCCCTAACATTTCAACACTAGCCTCCTCTAAACGACTGAATCCGGCCTGTAAAAACCGCACTCACCTGCTCTCTCGGATGCGATAGAGGCTTACTCAGGCAATCTCTCTCAGGAAACCTAAAGACTAGCTAACTCCTTCAATACTCTAGCACTGGCCACCTACTCTATCATTGCCTCCTTAACCTACCCCTCTGTAATCTTTATAATACTCATACTCAGAGCTCTCAGGAGTCCTCGCTCATCCCTCAGATTGGCGTTCTCGCCTTATACCTCCTAACTAACCTCTAGGGTACTCCTACTTTCACTCTACAAAACCTCTCACCTCTTCACGAATTGAACTCCACATGTATCTCACGCTGCAGACACTTAACTACTTCTTAGCTCTTGTCTTGAAGGACTGTCTGATCCTCCTGGAGTCAGTTCGTGAGACGCAGTTCCTTAATCCTTACCAGCGGAGCCCTAATAGACTATTCTAATCCAAGGCCTCACTCTTACCTCTTAATGCGCTAAGTGTCATCGCTGGTCCACGCTAGGCTGCTACGATCCCTGGTATATTTGGTTCTATGAGACTGCAGCTCTGGCCCTCTAAGGCTGTAGAAGGTGGTTCTTTAGCTCTCGGCCGTTTAGAATGTAACTCAGCCCTAGCGCCTTGCTCTGTCTCTTCCTCTTTGTCCATGCCTACTCTAGCTTCCTGCTACAGGCGTCGCTCTCGCTGAAAGAATGACTCAGTGTTAATCTAATGACTGTTTATGGCCTACTCCTGATCAGAATAACCGTAAGACACTCGACTCTGAAAGTCTACTACACTTACTATGTAGAACTATGGTCTATTCATCTCATCCTCCTTGCTTTCCAACCCACCCACGCTCCATGCTGCCCATGGGGCGCTATAGGGCCTCAACGGAACCACTCAGACTGGGATTTCTGGACCTCTTTTCTCCTTCCGTTCACACCTCAAGTACTGTCACTTTATGCTCTACTAATTAACTGTGTAACAACCGTATACGTCTGGGCTGACTATCAGGCTTACTAACCTCCGTGCTCTCTTGACTGCGCTCACTGGTTCCTCTCCTCCTACCTAGTAACATTTATAAAAACCTGAAAAAGACTTCTCCCTACTGCGGTCTCTCTGTGCTCTATCACTCTACTGATCTACATACACTGTGACACTACTCAGCCTAACTCAGAAATGAATCTTAACTGCCTCTGCCCTGACAACAGCTATCTCCTCTGAACCCTCACTAAAATGCCGACGCCTAAAAATACTCCTTCTATCACCTGACTATTGTGATCGCATCTCTCAATAACTCATGATAACGGATCCTCTCATGAGATGCTTACAATAACTTGATTGTGACGCAAAGTGTATCCTGCGCTATCTCCTATTCGCTCTCTCCGTTGCTCGAAGGTTGAAGAACTATCGGAATAACTATACTTAGTCTCTACTCGTGCTCTGCAGAACTTCTTACTATGCATACTTCCGCCTCCGGGGTTGATAAGCTCTCTCTGTAGTTTAACGCTTCGCTAGCTTGAACCTCTGGCAATGATCTCTTGGGGACTCGCCTCACTTCTTTCTGATTACAACGCTGCAGTAACTGCGGCTCTCAGCGTCGGGGTTTGGCTGATCCATGCCTAGGTCCTCTCGCTGAAGGCTAGCTTGCGGTAGACTCGCCCTCTGGTCAGTCCAGAAGCTCTGTCTCTTTCTGAAAAACAACAGCACTGTCCTCGCGCTAGCACACGAGGCCTGACCATTCTGGCTATTAACTAAGCTCTCTTGCTTTGCTGCCCCCCTCTAGCCCACTGGCTGCCTCTACTAACTTTCATGCACATACTACAAGTCAGTACATTCTCTACGATCTTAGACTTGCGCCAACACCTCCCTCTCGCACTGGGAGCTATACTCTCTGTCCCTTGGCTGGGACTCCCCTGACACTCTCTAACCCCTCTGCCCCGCTGCTCCTTCTTCAGCAGGAGGCCAGTCCCTGTGCTCCTCAGAGTCCCAGCAGGAGGCCAGTCCCTGTGCTCCTCAGAGTCCCAGCAGGAGGCCAGTCCCTGTGCTCCTCAGAGTCCCAGCAGGAGGCCAGTCCCTGTGCTCCTCAGAGTCCCAGCAGGAGGCCAGTCCCTGTGCTCCTCAGAGTCCCAGCAGGAGGCCAGTCCCTGTGCTCCTCAGAGTCCCAGCAGGAGACCAGTCCCTTTGCTCCTCAGAGTCCCAGCAGGAGGCCAGTCCCTGTGCTCCTCAGAGTCCCAGCAGGAGGCCAGTCCCTTTGCTCTTCAGAGTCCCAGCAGGAGGCCAGTCCCTGTGCTCCTCAGAGTCCCAGCAGGAGTCCAGTCCCTGTGCTCCTCAGAGTCCCAGCAGGAGGCCAGTCCCTGTGCTCCTCAGAGTCCCAGCAGGAGTCCAGTCCCTGTGCTCCTCAGAGTCCCAGCAGGAGGCCAGTCCCTGTGCTCCTCAGAGTCCCAGCAGGAGGCCAGTCCCTGTGCTCCTCAGAGTCCCAGCAGGAGGCCGGTCCCTGTGCTCCTCAGAGTCCCAGCAGGAGGCCAGTCCCTGTGCTCCTCAGAGTCCCAGCAGGAGGCCAGTCCCTGTGCTCCTCAGAGTCCCAGCAGGAGGCCAGTCCCTTTGCTCCTCAGAGTCCCAGCAGGAGGCCAGTCCCTGTGCTCCTCAGAGTCCCAGCAGGAGACCAGTCCCTTTGCTCCTCAGAGTCCCAGCAGGAGGCCAGTCCCTTTGCTCCTCAGAGTCCCAGCAGGAGGCCAGTCCCTGTGCTCCTCAGAGTCCCAGCAGGAGGCCAGTCCCTTTGCTCCTCAGAGTCCCAGCAGGAGGCCAGTCCCTGTGCTCCTCAGAGTCCCAGCAGGAGTCCAGTCCCTGTGCTCCTCAGAGTCCCAGCAGGAGGCCAGTCCCTGTGCTCCTCAGAGTCCCAGCAGGAGTCCAGTCCCTGTGCTCCTCAGAGTCCCAGCAGGAGGCCAGTCCCTGTGCTCCTCAGAGTCCCAGCAGGAGGCCAGTCCCTGTGCTCCTCAGAGTCCCAGCAGGAGTCCAGTCCCTGTGCTCCTCAGAGTCCCAGCAGGAGGCCAGTCCCTGTGCTCCTCAGAGTCCCAGCAGGAGGCCGGTCCCTGTGCTCCTCAGAGTCCCAGCAGGAGGCCAGTCCCTGTGCTCCTCAGAGTCCCAGCAGGAGGCCAGTCCCTGTGCTCCTCAGAGTCCCAGCAGGAGGCCAGTCCCTGTGCTCCTCAGAGTCTCAGCAGGAGGCCAGTCCCTGTGCTCCTCAGAGTCCCAGCAGGAGTCCAGTCCCTGTGCTCCTCAGAGTCCCAGCAGGAGGCCAGTCCCTGTGCTCCTCAGAGTCCCAGCAGGAGGCCAGTCCCTGTGCTCCTCAGAGTCCCAGCAGGAGGCCAGTCCCTGTTTCGCCCTCGTCTCGGAGGACTCTTCAGAGTTATCGATTCCTCAGAGGAAGATCAGAGAATCCGTTTCCATGGCTACATCTGTGTCAGAAGTGAACGGTCTGCACCTGTTCCCTCCAAGAATTTGTGAACTATATTGATTTTAATTTTTAATCAGAATCACCATCAGACCTTTCTGCACATGGTTTATACATGGTTTATTCATGGTTTATTCATGGTTTATTCATGGCGGCGCTGTCACCGTGGGGCCGTCGCCGTTTCATTCCATTATCGCACTTTTCAATCAAACTAACGCCTCCAAACTTCTTTTATTCATGTGTTTTGTGCTGAAAAATAACATCAGATTTCAGACATGGCTCTGCAAACGGCTGCGGTGGAACTGACACCAGAACAAAGCAGAACCTGAAAGTAACGGGCTTTCAGAGAAGTGTAGTTTTATGGCTTTGTTTTGTGAAATTATGATTTAATATGACAAAGAAGTGAGTCATGTTTGAATAACCTTGTATTTTCCTGCATTTTAGGCCAAGCCCTGATTCTACTTTATTATGCTAACGCTATAGATTTATACTAGCTTCTTTATTATGCTAAAGTTAGAGATTTTATACTAGCTTCTTTATTATGCTAAAGCTATAGATTTATACTAGCTTCTTTATTATGCTAAAGCTATAGATTTATACTAGCTTCTTTATTATGCTAACGCTAGAGATTTATACTAGCTTCTTTATTATGCTAAAGTTAGAGATTTTATACTAGCTTCTTTATTATGCTAAAGCTATAGATTTATACTAGCTTCTTTATTATGCTAACGCTAGAGATTTATACTAGCTTCTTTATTATGCTAACGCTATAGATGTTATACTAGCTTCTTTATTATGCTAACGCTAGAGATTTATACTAGCTTCTTTATTATGCTAATGCTATAGATGTTATACTAGCTTCTTTATTATGCTAACGCTAGAGATTTATACTAGCTTCTTTATTATGCTAACGCTATAGATTTATACTAGCTTCTTTATTATGCTAACGCTATAGATTTATACTAGCTTCTTTATTATGCTAACGCTATAGATTCAAGGCTCGACTGTAACGCTTTACTGGCAGCGTGCCCTAAAGCCTCTTTGAAGAGCTTCCAGCTCGTTCAGAATACAGCAGCTAGGATCTTAACAGGTACCAAAAGGAGGGAGCACATAACTCCGGTGTTAAAATCACTCCACTGGCTCCTGTGGAGTACAAAATAAAGTTTAAAATCCTTCTCTTAACATATAAAGCCATAAATGGCTTGGTTCCTTCCTAATCAGGATTCAGAGCTCATCATAGACTGAAACGGCACTAGTCAAAGTCACAAATGACTTACTACTAGCTGCCGATAATAGACAAGTGTCAGTGCTGGTCCTACTGGACCTTAGTGCTGCATTTGACACAATAGACCACAGCATTCTACTGCAGAGGCTAGAATGTGATATAGGTCTTAGAGGAACAGCCCTTGGCTGGTTTAAATCCTATTTATCAGATCGATATCACTTCGTCAATGTGAATCAGGACTCGTCGCCTTATTCTGGAGTGGAATTCGGTGGGCCGCAGGGTTCGGTACTCGGACCGATTCTTTTCACTCTCTACATGCTGCCGTTAGGAAACATTATTAAAAAGCATGGAATTAATTTCCACTGCTGCAGATGACACACAGCTTTATCTGTCGATGAAGCCTAATCAGACAGATCAGCTGGAAAAGCTCAGTGCTGCATAAAGGACCTTAAAACGTGGATGACTCTTAACTTCCTACTTCTCAACCCGGAGAAGACAGAAGTGATCCTACTCGGTCCGAAGCGCCTGCGTGACTCCCTCACTAACCAGATGGTTACTCTCGATAATGTCAGTATAATACCCAGTAACACTGTGAGGAATCTTGGAGTCATTTTTGACCAAGAACTCTCCTTCAAGGCTTATATAAGCCAAGCAACTAAAACGGCGTACTTCCACCTACGGAACATCGCTAAAATTAGGAATTTCCTAAAAGTGACGCGGAAAAACTTATTCACGCGTTTGTCACCTCAAGGCTCGACTACTGTAACGCTTTACTGGCAGCGTGCCCTAAAGCCTCTTTGAAGAGCTTCCAGCTCGTTCAGAATACAGCAGCTAGGATCTTAACAGGTACCAAAAGGAGGGAGCACATAACTCCGGTGTTAAAATCACTCCACTGGCTCCCTGTGGAGTACAAAATAAAGTTTCAAATCCTACTCTTAACATATAAAGCCATAAATGGCTTGGCTCCTTCTTATCTCCAAGACACGTTAGTGTCGTATCAACCAAGTCGAGCGTTGCGCTCACAAAACGCCAGACGTCTGGTGGTCCCTAAGGTCTCAAAGGTCACTGTTGGTGGCAGAGCATTTAGCTCCAAGCTCCTTTACTGTGGAATCAGCTTCATTTATGTTAAGGAAGCAGATACGGTCTCCACATTCAAGGCCAGGCTTAAAGCACTCTACTTTAATTTAGCATATCATTAGGTCATATATAATATATGGTGTATATATTATATATATATGCTGTATTATGTTATATATTAAACAATATATGTTTTATGTTATGTCAGTATAATGGCCGGGGAGTGGAAGTGAACGCTGGCATGATTGTTGCCGCTGCTCCCTCCCCCACAAACTGTGATTTATTTATTCCGGCTTGTTGTGTTTTCAACTCGTAAAACTGACATATAACAACTACAGCATCTGGACAAGTTTACGCCTGATATTCTTTCATTTATGGTCGGCGATCTCCTTACCTGTCACTGGTCATCTGTTGGCTACCTGGGCTAACTGCTAGCTTCCCGGTCACCCTGTTGCTGTGGGGCATCATGAACTGGAATGCTGCTATCCTCTGGGCTCTCCTCGGAGGCTTGGTTCTGCTCTCCATAATCCAGCCTGCGTACCTGTCCTTGCGGTACTGTGCAGCAGAACTTCTTCAGCTTCGTCTCCCCCGTTACCATGCGCCGCCCCCTGCAATACTCCAGCATCTGGACATCGCCTGGCCTCCGCGGCGAAAATACGTCCATCGGGGATCCAGAAGAATCAACTGCATTGACACGACGAACCCGATACCTTCTACGTGGTCTTCCTTTCGCCGTCCGGCGAGGAAGCCTGGCAGGCGGACTGTGGATCACAGCCTGCTAGCCCGGCTAGCAAAGGAAGGGAGCGATAGAGCCGGTGACCACCTCGTCTCCGTGGGACAGTTGAACATCAGGTCTCTCAGTAACAAGGGCTATCTTGTTCGCGATCTCCTCACGGACCACAAACTTGATTTTCTTTGTCTGTCTGAGACATGGCAACGTCCTAACGAGTACGCTGAGCTCAACGCTACAACACCACATGGGTTTGTTTACGTCTGTCAAGCCCGTGCCTCTGGACGCGGCGGTGGTCTCGCGATAGTGTACAACGAGAGGTACAGAGCAACTGCAGTCACTACACCGGTCTATAGCTCATTTGAATCACTTGTCATACAGATCAAAGGCCGCATTCCCACAATCCTAGCTGCTGTCTATCGTCCCCCCAAGCCTAATCCCGAGTTTTTAACTGATTTTACAGATTTTTTAGCCACAGTCTGCTCTCTGTCCTCAAATGTAATTTTGGTTGGTGACTTCAATATTCATATGGACAATGTAAACAATACAACTACCAAAGATTTTTCTTCCTGTCTAGAAAGTTTTTCATTATCTCAACACGTAAACTCTCCCACACATGTAAAAGGCCATATTCTGGATCTGATTTGCTGCACTGGCATCTCCCCCATTAACATCTCTTTTCTGGACATTCTGGTCTCTGACCACAAGCTTATTTCATTTGGTCTCAACCTGCCACTGTTCAAAACATCTTCTACCCGTCAGATCACATTCAGAAATATAAAAAACATTAATCTCTCATCACTTACCACAGAACTAAATAATCTCCCAAGCCGAGATAACATGGTCACTCCACAGGAACTCACTTCATTTTATAATAATGAACTCCATCAAATTCTGGACTCCTTAGCACCATTAAAAACAAGAACTGTATCCTTCTCCCTCTCTTCGCCATGGTTTACTCAAGAGCTGCATGAACTGAAATCTATTGGTCGCCGTCTTGAGCGTCTATATCGTAAAACTGGACTGTCAATACATAAGGAAATGTATCACTCCCATCTAATCACTTACAAGAACACTATTGCCAATACTAAGTCTAACTACCTTGCATCAATTATAAATACCAATTCAGGCAACTCCAGAGCACTCTTCTCTTCTATGCGCAACATTCTACATCCACCTGACGCATCCACTGCCACCACACACTCACCCGCTCTTTGCAATAAATTCTTGGACTTTTTCAATTCTAAAATAATTAATATCCATCAACAACTCTCTTCATGTGATCCATCCGTTTGCACTCACTGCTCATCCCTATTCCTGACCAATCCCTCAACTCTCTCCACGTTCCAACTTCCAACTGTGCCGGAAATACACTCTCTGATATCCAAATCGAAATCTTCTACCTGCATACTTGATCCCCTGCCAACTAATCTTGTGAAATCCTGTCTTCCATCGCTCTCTCCCCTCATTACCAACATAATTTATGCATCCCTCACCACTGGTTCTGTTCCACCTATTCTCAAAACAGCAGTTATAACGCCAATTCCCAAAAAAGCTGGCTCAGATCAGACCGATTTCAACAATTTTAGACCAATATCCAACCTCCCGTTCATTAGCAAGATTTTGGAAAAGTCAGTTGCCTCACAGATCCAAAATCATCTCGCAAACAATAATCTTTATGAAAAATTCCAATCCGGATTTCGTTCATCCCATAGCACTGAAACAGCACTCATCAAAATAACAAATGACCTTCTTTTAGCAGCAGACTCTGGACTCCTCACCATACTCATTCTCCTGGATCTCACAGCTGCTTTTGACACAATCTCACATCCAATCCTCCTCAACCGGCTCACCTCCATTGGCTTATGCAATACAGTACACTCATGGTTCACCTCATACCTTTCTGACCGTTCTCAATTTGTCCAACTCCAAAATCATAAATCGAAACTCTCCACTGTCACGGGCGGTGTGCCCCAGGGCTCTGTCCTGGGGCCATTGCTTTTTATTATCTACCTCCTCCCTCTCGGCAATATATTCAGAAAATACAACATTAACTTCCACTGTTACGCGGATGACACCCAGCTCTACCTCTCCTCCAAGCCCACGATCACTCTCCCCCCTTCAGCCCTCTCTGATTGTCTTAATGACATTAAAATCTGGTTTTCCCACAATTTCCTCAAACTCAACTGTAATAAAACAGAATTCCTCCTTGTGGGATCCAAACATACACTCACTAAATCCAATAATCTTTCCATCACTGTTGATAACTGCACCATCCCCCCTTCCCCTCAGGTTAAGAGTCTGGGTGTCATCCTCGACAGCACCCTTTCCTTCACAGCACACATAAACAACATCACCCGGTCCGCCTACTTCCATCTCCGCAACATCAACCGTCTACGTCCGTCTCTCACCCCTAACAGCACAGCTACACTGGTTCATGCCCTGGTCACATCCCGTCTTGATTATTGCAACTCACTCCTTTATGGTTTACCAAACAAATCCCTCCATAAACTTCAAATGGTCCAGAACACAGCAGCACGCATCATCACCAAAACTCCTTCTGCCCAGCACATCACTCCTATTCTCAAACAGCTTCATTGGTTACCTATTCTCTCCCGTATTGAATACAAAATTCTTCTTCTCACCTTCAAAGCACTTCATAACCTCGCACCTCCATACTTGTCTGATCTCCTTCAGACGTACACACCCTCCCGCCCACTCCGCTCCTCCTCTGCCTCTCTACTCTCTGTCCCTCCAGCCAAAATGTCCACCATGGGCCTCAGAGCCTTCAGCCGCTCTGCCCCCAAACTCTGGAATAATCTCTCACAAGACACTCGTGCAATAGACTCCATCACCACATTTAAATCTCGACTCAAAACTGAGCTATTCAGACGCACCTATCCCACATAATCCTCCGTACTTCTCTTATCTCTTTGCCACTCTACTGTATTTTACTTCTGGGCCTCGTATTGTATTGTATCTTTTGTATTTTAATGTGTGTTGTATATTGTTTTTATGCTGCCTGTAAGGTGACCTTGGGAATTTTGAAAGGCGCCCACAAATAAAATGTATTATTATTATTATTATTATGTATTGTGTTATGTTGTATATTATGTTATATATTATGCCGTATGTTATGTTGTGTATTATATATGATATATATGGTATGTATGGTATATATGATATATATGATATATAATATATAATTAGGTTTGCCTGGATCGGTTTGCACACCTGGTGTGTAATCCATGAATCTTGGTGCTGTAACCTAGCCTAGCCGTGGCTGCTGCTGTCTCGCCTACTTTCAGATACGCTCTCTTTATTCAAGGCTAGGTTTAAAACAGTCCTCTTTAGTTTAGCATATGGCTAGGAAGGTAAGACTCAGGGAAGGTTAAACTCCTCAGACTGTCAGTCAAGCTGCATAGGGCGCCCCCCGCTGGAGAAGTATGGTAACTGCACTATCCTCTCCTCCTTCCTACTTTATCTACTTTATCTGTTTAGCACTTTTAGGATTCTGACTGTAGTTTGTTCATTGCTATTCACCCGTTGTCCCATTGTCTGTTTCATGGTACGATGACGGGATCTCTGAGCCTGGCCTCCTCCATCTACACCTGCGGACTGCCCCGCCCGACCCGCCTGGGAGTGCTTCAGTCCTGCACCGGACCTGTCCACGTTCAGCGGCCACTGGTCCACGTCCTGTAGCTAGCCTAGGTCCTGGATCATTAGCCTGTCCGTCCGGAGGAGCGGATCCCTTTCTCAAATGGGTCTCCCTCCCTGTGGGTTTCCCTAGTGCTCCCCAAGGCTTCTCACTTTATTTTAGTCGCTTAGTCGCTTATTTTTCAGTCGCTTTGATGCTGCCCCTGACACCTCTCCCTCCCCCACCCCCCACTACTCTAACGACCCACCCATCAGCCCTGCCCCCAGCCTGACAATAGCCGCTGAAGAGATTAAACAACTCTTCTTGAGGCTGCACCCCCGCAAAGCTCCTGGCCCGGACCACGTGTCTCCAGCCACTCTGAGACACTGCGCCAGTGAGCTTACTCCTGTGTTCACGGACATTTTCAACACCTCTCTGCAGTCCTGCCATGTCCCGGCTTCAAATCCTCCATCATTGTCCCCGTCCCGAAGAAGCCCAGGATCACAGGACTCAATGACTACAGACCTGTAGCACTTACGTCTGTCGTCATGAAGTCATTTGAACGCCTGGTTCTCTCCCATCTCAAGTCCCTCACCTCCCCCCTCCTGGACCCCCTGCAGTTCGCCTACAGAGCCAACAGATCTGTAGACGACGCCATTAACCTGGCCCTCCACCACATCCTACAGCACCTGGACTCCCCGGGGACCTACGCCAGGGTCCTGTTCGTGGACTTCAGCTCTGCCTTCAACACAATCCTGCCATCCCTGCTCCAGGACAAGCTCTCCCAGCTCAACGTGCCCGATTCCACCTGCAGGTGGATCACTGACTTCCTGACGGACAGTAAGCAGCGAGTGCGTCTGGGGAAGAATGTCTCGGACTCTCGGATTATAAATACAGGAGCCCCACAGGGCTGTGTTCTTTCTCCCCTGCTCTTCTCCCTGTACACCAACCACTGCACCTCCAGCCACGACTCCGTGAAGCTGATCAAGGTCGCGGACGACACCACCCTCATTGGACTCATCTCCAACAACGATGAGTCCGCCTACAGGAGGGAGGTGGACCGGCTGGTGTCTCCTACAGGAGGGAGGTGGACCGGCTGGTGTCCTGGTGTCTCCTACAGGAGGGAGGTGGACCGGCTGGTGTCCTGGTGTCTCCTACAGGAGGGAGGTGGACCGGCTGGTGTCCTGGTGTCTCCTACAGGAGGAGGTGGACCGGCTGGTGTCCTGGTGTCTCCTACAGGAGGGAGGTGGACCGGCTGGTGTCCTGGTGTCTCCTACAGGAGGGAGGTGGACCGGCTGGTGTCCTGGTGTCTCCTACAGGAGGGAGGTGGACCGGCTGGTGTCCTGGTGTCTCCTACAGGAGGGAGGTGGACCGGCTGGTGTCCTGGTGTCTCCTACAGGAGGGAGGTGGACCGGCTGGTGTCCTGGTGTCTCCTACAGGAGGGAGGTGGACCGGCTCGTGTCCTGGTGTCTCCTACAGGAGGGAGGTGGACCGGCTCGTGTCCTGGTGTCTCCTACAGGAGGGAGGTGGACCGGCTGGTGTCCTGGTGTCTCCTACAGGAGGGAGGTGGACCGGCTGGTGTCCTGGTGTCTCCTACAGGAGGGAGGTGGACCGGCTGGTGTCCTGGTGTCTCCTACAGGAGGGAGGTGGACCGGCTGGTGTCCTGGTGTCTCCTACAGGAGGGAGGTGGACCGGCTGGTGTCCTGGTGTCTCCTACAGGAGGGAGGTGGACCGGCTGGTGTCCTGGTGTCTCCTACAGGAGGGAGGTGGACCGGCTGGTGTCCTGGTGTCTCCTACAGGAGGGAGGTGGACCGGCTGGTGTCCTGGTGTCTCCTACAGGAGGGAGGTGGACCGGCTGGTGTCCTGGTGTCTCCTACAGGAGGGAGGTGGACCGGCTCGTGTCCTGGTGTCTCCTACAGGAGGGAGGTGGACCGGCTCGTGTCCTGGTGTCTCCTACAGGAGGGAGGTGGACCGGCTGGTGTCCTGGTGTCTCCTACAGGAGGGAGGTGGACCGGCTGGTGTCCTGGTGTCTCCTACAGGAGGGAGGTGGACCGGCTGGTGTCCTGGTGTCTCCTACAGGAGGGAGGTGGACTGGCTGGTGTCCTGGTGTCTCCTACAGGAGGGAGGTGGACCGGCTGGTGTCCTGGTGTCTCCTACAGGAGGGAGGTGGACCGGCTGGTGTCCTGGTGTCTCCTACAGGAGGGAGGTGGACCGGCTGGGTCCTGGTGTCTCCTACAGGAGGGAGGTGGACCGGCTGGTGTCCTGGTGTCTCCTACAGGAGGGAGGTGGCCCGGCTCGTGTCCTGGTGTCTCCTACAGGAGGGAGGTGGACCGGCTCGTGTCCTGGTGTCTCCTACAGGAGGGAGGTGGACCGGCTCGTGTCCTGGTGTCTCCTACAGGAGGGAGGTGGACCGGCTGGTGTCCTGGTGTCTCCTACAGGAGGGAGGTGGACCGGCTGGTGTCCTGGTGTCTCCTACAGGAGGGAGGTGGACCGGCTGGTGTCCTGGTGTCTCCTACAGGAGGGAGGTGGACCGGCTGGTGTCCTGGTGTCTCCTACAGGAGGGAGGTGGACCGGCTGGTGTCCTGGTGTCTCCTACAGGAGGAGGTGGACCGGCTGGTGTCCTGGTGTCTCCTACAGGAGGGAGGTGGACCGGCTGGTGTCCTGGTGCAGTGGTAACAACCTGGAGCTGAACGCCCAGAAGACAGTGGAGATGATTGTGGACTTCAGGAAGAGCACTGTCCCCCCGCCCCCACCCTCCGTGATGGACTCCCCCATCACCTCTGTGGAGTCCTTCCGTTTCCTGGGCACCACCATCACCCAGGACCTCAAGTGGGAGCCGACCATCAGCTCCCTCATCAAGAAGGCCCAGCAGAGGATGTACTTCCTGCGGCAGCTCAGGAAAGCCAAGCTGCAGTTCTACACGGCCATCATTGAGTCCATCCTCACCTCCTCCATCACCTCCTCATCACCTCCTCCATCACCTCCTCCATCACCTCCTCCATCACCGTGTGGTTCGCTGGAGCCACAGTCAGGGACAAACAGAGACTACAGTGCATTGTGCGCTCTGCAGAGGAAGTGATCGGCCGCAGCCTTCCATCGCTGCAGGACCTGTACGTCGCCCGAGCTCGAGGCCGGGCTGGTCGTATCACAGCCGACCCCTCTCACCCTGCACATGGACTATTCCAACCACTCCCCTCTCACCTGCACATGGACTATTCCAACCACTCCCCTCTCACCTGCACATGGACTATTCCAACCACTCCCCTCTCACCTGCACATGGACTATTCCAACCACTCCCCTCTCACCTGCACATGGACTATTCCAACCACTCCCCTCTCACCTGCACATGGACTATTCCAACCACTCCCCTCTCACCTGCACATGGACTATTCCAACCACTCCCCTCTCACCTGCACATGGACTATTCCAACCACTCCCCTCGCACCTGCACATGGACTATTCCAACCACTCCCCCTCACCTGCACATGGACTATTCCAACCACTCCCCTCAGGCAGGAGGTTGCGGTCCATCAGGACTAGAACCTCCCGCCACAAGAACAGTTTCTTCCCCTCTGCTGTTGGACTCTTGAACACTTCATAATCACTGACCTCTGACCTCTGACCTTATGACTGTCCACGTTCAGCGGCCACTGGTCCACGTTCTGTAGCTAGCTTAGGTCCTAGATCATTAGCCTGTCCGTCCGGAGGAGCGGATCCCTTTCTCATATGGGTCTCCCTCCCTGTGGGTTTCCCTAGTTCTCCTCCAAGGTTTCTCACTTTTTCCCACTGGGTTTTTTAAGAGTTGTTCCTTGTCGATGCAGGAGGGTCTTGTTGGACAGTTAGTGTCCAACAGAAAGGATTGGTGATGATCAGGACACTTTAGCATTCTACAACATGTATGGACATTTTCTTCTGTGTGTGCTTTATATTCTTCATGTGTTTTAACTGTTGATTCTCTGACCTGTGTTGGTGATTTCAATGGTTTTGTTAAGTCTCTGAGATGACTTCTGTTGTGACCTAGGGCTATACAAGAATACATTGTATTGTATTGTATTGTATGACTGTCACTTTACTGCACTCTCCCGCTCTCTTACGAGTCTGTTGAGAGCACATAGTGCAGTTAGTAAACATAGTAAACAGAAGACATGTATGTAGACTTTTATTTATGCCTTTAATTTTATTCTGATTAAACTTGTTTGCACCGAGAGCCAGAGGAATTTCCTAATTTATGGCAATAAAAGGATTCTGATTCTGAAAAATGAAACTGGTCCTTTCCACACGTGTCGATTGGAAAGTGACTCCTCCTCGGCCGTTTCACAGATTTGCTTCAAAATCGCTCCACATCGTCTTAACACATGAAAAATCATTTAGACATCACAGAATTTTGATCAGTGAAATGTTGTTCAAGCAGCGGAGCAGCAAAATGTGACTTTTTTTGGCCGTTTTTGACAATAGCAAGTTTGCTCCATTTTCCACATTCAAAGTCAGATTTGCGCAACACTTTGATTCATTGTTTAACTCCAGGGTCTAGGTCATTTGAAAGTAAAATAATTGAAATTGGCTCATCAGCGCCCCCTACAGACTATGTCAAAGTTTTACATGGGGGTAATCACATTTAGTTTTCTCAAAATGTTTAAAATTTTGCACATACTGTAATTCTGTTTTTGAAACGCTCCCCATTCTGTGTCTATGGCAAATGTACACCTCGCACAAACATCAAACCAGCCTCGGCCGTTTCTCTGATTTCGCTGAAAATTGCTCCACATCATCTCAACACATGGACCATCAAAAGTTGTTCACCAGAATTTGGATTAGTCACATGGTCATCCAATGGGGACTGTATACGGACACACGTACAGATTATACATGTGCTCCTGTTTACACAAAGTCTGATTTGTGCTATACTTGACTCTGTTGTTCTACTCCTGGGCCTGGGTCACCTGAAAGGTGTGAAATATTACATTGGCTCTTTAGCGCCCCCTACAGACTGAGCCAAAGTTTTACATGGGAGCCAAACCGACTGATCATGTTCATTACAATTTTACGAATGTTGTTCTATAGCCCTCCACTGGTCTCTCTCTGGTCCCTCTCTGGTCTCTCTCTG
>OZ035836.1:39990914-40003414 GCA_964034765.1 Knipowitschia caucasica
GAGACCAGAGAGAGAGACCAGAGAGAGACCAGAGAGAGAGACCAGAGAGAGACCAGAGAGAGAGACCAGAGAGAGAGACCAGAGAGAGAGAGACCAGAGAGAGACCGGAGAGAGACCGGAGAGAGACCAGAGAGAGAGACCAGAGAGAGAGACCAGAGAGAGAGGCCAGAGAGAGACCAGAGAGAGAGACCAGAGAGAGAGACCAGAGAGAGACCAGAGAGAGACCAGAGAGAGACCAGAGAGAGAGACCAGAGAGAGACCAGAGAGAGAGACCAGAGAGAGACCAGAGAGAGAGACCAGAGAGAGACCAGAGAGAGAGACCAGAGAGAGACCAGAGAGAGACCAGAGAGAGAGACCAGAGAGAGAGACTGGAGAGAGACCAGAGAGAGAGACCAGAGAGAGACCAGAGAGAGACCAGAGAGAGACCAGAGAGAGAGACCAGAGAGAGACCAGAGAGAGAGACCAGAGAGAGACCAGAGAGAGACCAGAGAGAGAGACCAGAGAGAGACCGGAGAGAGACCAGAGAGAGAGACCAGAGAGAGACCAGAGAGAGACCAGAGAGAGACCAGAGAGAGAGACCAGAGAGAGACCAGAGAGAGACCAGAGAGAGAGACCAGAGAGAGACCAGAGAGAGCCTGGAACTATTGTCAGGGTTCAGACTCGGTCCTCAGGGTTCAGACTCGATCCCTAACCCTGCCTTATTTAAATCTAAAAACCTCAGACTGTGATCCGTCCTTTGCGCAGCTAAAGCAAATGTAAAAACATAATAAAGGTCTGCTCATTAGTGACTTGACCACAGCGAGATTCAGCTTCACCAAAACAGAACCACTGCTTTTATTGGACCAGCGCCAAATCTGATCCGACGCAGAGATAAAAGGAACCAGAAGCGCCGCTGCAGCTACACTCGGTTTTGTTTTGGTTTTGGCAGAATCTGAGTCTGAATGAAAGGAGAGCGCTGGTTTGTGTTGAGACGCTGCTGTGGATCGAGATCAAGGCGAGATTATCACAGACGTCTGAAGAAAGGACTGTTTCACTGACATCACCTCCTCTGCACCTGCCACAGACTGGACAGGACTGTTTCACTGACATCACCTCCTCTGCACCTGCCACAGACTGGACAGG
The DNA here is from genome assembly GCA_964034765.1 of Knipowitschia caucasica. NCBI lineage: Eukaryota > Metazoa > Chordata > Actinopteri > Gobiiformes > Gobiidae > Knipowitschia > Knipowitschia caucasica. The sequence goes on from OZ035836.1 coordinate 39,992,037, forward strand.
ACTGTTTCACTGACATCACCTCCTCTGCACCTGCCACAGACTGGACAGGACTGTTTCACTGACATCACCTCCTCTGCACCTGCCACAGACTGGACAGGACTGTTTCACTGACATCACCTCCTCTGCACCTGCCACAGACTGGACAGGACTGTTTCACTGACATCACCTCCTCTGCACCTGCCACAGACTGGACAGGACTGTTTCACTGACATCACCTCCTCTGCACCTGCCACAGACGGGACAGGACTGTTTCACTGACATCACCTCCTCTGCACCTGCCACAGACTGGACAGGACTGTTTCACTGACATCACCTCCTCTGCACCAGCCACAGACTGGACAGGACTGTTTCACTGACATCACCTCCTCTGCACCAGCCACAGACTGGACAGGACTGTTTTCACTGACATCACCTCCTCTGCACCTGCCACAGACGGGACAGGACTGTTTCACTGACATCACCTCCTCTGCACCTGCCACAGACGGGACAGGACTGTTTCACTGACATCACCTCCTCTGCACCAGCCACAGACTGGACAGGACTGTTTCACTGACATCACCTCCTCTGCACCAGCCACAGACTGGACAGGACTGTTTCACTGACATCACCTCCTCTGCACCAGCCACAGACTGGACAGGACTGTTTCACTGACATCACCTCCTCTGCACCTGCCACAGACTGGACAGGACTGTTTCACTGACATCACCTCCTCTGCACCAGCCACAGACTGGACAGGACTGTTTCACTGACATCACCTCCTCTGCACCAGCCACAGACTGGACAGGACTGTTTCACTGACATCACCTCCTCTGCACCTGCCACAGACTGGACAGGACTGTTTCACTGACATCACCTCCTCTGCACCTGCCACAGACTGGACAGGACTGTTTCACTGACATCACCTCCTCTGCACCAGCCACAGACGGGACAGGACTGTTTCACTGACATCACCTCCTCTGCACCTGCCACAGACTGGACAGGACTGTTTCACTGACATCACCTCCTCTGCACCAGCCACAGACGGGACAGGACTGTTTCACTGACATCACCTCCTCTGCACCTGCCACAGACGGGACAGGACTGTTTCACTGACATCACCTCCTCTGCACCAGCCACAGACTGGACAGGACTGTTTCACTGACATCACCTCCTCTGCACCTGCCACAGACTGGACAGGACTGTTTCACTGACATCACCTCCTCTGCACCAGCCACAGACTGGACAGGACTGTTTCACTGACATCACCTCCTCTGCACCAGCCACAGACTGGACAGGACTGTTTCACTGACATCACCTCCTCTGCACCTGCCACAGACTGGACAGGACTGTTTCACTGACATCACCTCCTCTGCACCTGCCACAGACGGGACAGGACTGTTTCACTGACATCACCTCCTCTGCACCAGCCACAGACTGGACAGGAGGACTGTTTCACTGACATCACCTCCTCTGCACCAGCCACAGCTGGACAGGACTGTTTCACTGACATCACCTCCTCTGCACCAGCCACAGACTGGACAGGACTGTTTCACTGACATCACCTCCTCTGCACCAGCCACAGACTGGACAGGACTGTTTCACTGACATCACCTCCTCTGCACCTGCCACAGACTGGACAGGACTGTTTCACTGACATCACCTCCTCTGCACCTGCCACAGACGGGACAGGACTGTTTCACTGACATCACCTCCTCTGCACCAGCCACAGACTGGACAGGACTGTTTCACTGACATCACCTCCTCTGCACCTGCCACAGACGGGACAGGACTGTTTCACTGACATCACCTCCTCTGCACCTGCCACAGACGGGACAGGACTGTTTCACTGACATCACCTCCTCTGCACCTGCCACAGACGGGACAGGACTGTTTCACTGACATCACCTCCTCTGCACCTGCCACAGACTGGACAGGACTGTTTCACTGACATCACCTCCTCTGCACCTGCCACAGACTGGACAGGACTGTTTCACTGACATCACCTCCTCTGCACCTGCCACAGACTGGTGAAGTCAATAATTCCCTTTGACTGACGTATCCAAAGTCGATGCAAGAGCGAGACAAGAGATCTTCACGTTTAACATCTGCATTTAATTATCTTTACAATCAGATACAGAATGTTCAACAAAAGTGCTCCTATTCTAGGCCTGCTCTTCCCCTGTCCGTGCCCTGTCCTGTCTGACCTCAAAAAACACACACAGGGGCTCATGAGGGAGACTTCCGATGACGTCATCCTTATGCGTCCAAGGGGTGGAGTTTCCGGGTGTGCTGACGTCCCCTATCCACTGGGAGGCGTCAGAATGCAGTTGGTGAATCTCCCAGTCTGCCTCAAGATTCAGGTTCTGAACTCTTGTCCTCGTCAAAATGTTTATTATTTAAAGTTAATAATTCGCCCTGTTTAAACAGCATTTTATCTTTATGACTCATGTCTGATTATCCTGTGTCCTTGGGGTTTTTCCTGAGTGCACAGAGGTCTTTCTGGCTATGATGTTCAAATGGTCAAATATTAAAATATACAACACTGGACAGGACTGTTTCACTGACATCACCTCCTCTGCACCAGCCACAGACTGGACAGGACTGTTTCACTGACATCACCTCCTCTGCACCTGCCACAGACTGGACAGGACTGTTTCACTGACATCACCTCCTCTGCACCTGCCACAGACGGGACAGGACTGTTTCACTGACATCACCTCCTCTGCACCTGCCACAGACTGGACAGGACTGTTTCACTGACATCACCTCCTCTGCACCTGCCACAGACTGGACAGGACTGTTTCACTGACATCACCTCCTCTGCACCTGCCACAGACTGGACAGGACTGTTTCACTGACATCACCTCCTCTGCACCTGCCACAGACTGGACAGGACTGTTTCACTGACATCACCTCCTCTGCACCAGCCACAGACTGGACAGGACTGTTTCACTGACATCACCTCCTCTGCACCTGCCACAGACTGGACAGGACTGTTTCACTGACATCACCTCCTCTGCACCTGCCACAGACTGGACAGGACTGTTTCACTGACTACACATCACCTCCTCTGCACCTGCCACAGACTGGACAGGACTGTTTCACTGACATCACCTCCTCTGCACCTGCCACAGACTGGACAGGACTGTTTCACTGACATCACCTCCTCTGCACCAGCCACAGACTGGACAGGACTGTTTCACTGACATCACCTCCTCTGCACCTGCCACAGACTGGACAGGACTGTTTCACTGACATCACCTCCTCTGCACCAGCCACAGACTGGACAGGACTGTTTCACTGACATCACCTCCTCTGCACCAGCCACAGACTGGACAGGACTGTTTCACTGACATCACCTCCTCTGCACCTGCCACAGACTGGACAGGACTGTTTCACTGACATCACCTCCTCTGCACCTGCCACAGACTGGACAGGACTGTTTCACTGACATCACCTCCTCTGCACCTGCCACAGACTGGACAGGACTGTTTCACTGACATCACCTCCTCTGCACCTGCCACAGACTGGACAGGACTGTTTCACTGACATCACCTCCTCTGCACCAGCCACAGACTGGACAGGACTGTTTCACTGACATCACCTCCTCTGCACCTGCCACAGACTGGACAGGACTGTTTCACTGACATCACCTCCTCTGCACCAGCCACAGACTGGACAGGACTGTTTCACTGACATCACCTCCTCTGCACCTGCCACAGACTGGACAGGACTGTTTCACTGACATCACCTCCTCTGCACCAGCCACAGACTGGACAGGACTGTTTCACTGACATCACCTCCTCTGCACCTACCACAGACGGGACAGGACTGTTTCACTGACATCACCTCCTCTGCACCTGCCACAGACGGGACAGGACTGTTTCACTGACATCACCTCCTCTGCACCAGCCACAGACTGGACAGGACTGTTTCACTGACATCACCTCCTCTGCACCTGCCACAGACGGGACAGGACTGTTTCACTGACATCACCTCCTCTGCACCAGCCACAGACTGGACAGGACTGTTTCACTGACATCACCTCCTCTGCACCAGCCACAGACTGGACAGGACTGTTTCACTGACATCACCTCCTCTGCACCAGCCACAGACTGGACAGGACTGTTTCACTGACATCACCTCCTCTGCACCTGCCACAGACGGGACAGGACTGTTTCACTGACATCACCTCCTCTGCACCTGCCACAGACTGGACAGGACTGTTTCACTGACATCACCTCCTCTGCACCTACCACAGACTGGACAGGACTGTTTCACTGACATCACCTCCTCTGCACCAGCCACAGACGGGACAGGACTGTTTCACTGACATCACCTCCTCTGCACCTACCACAGACTGGACAGGACTGTTTCACTGACATCACCTCCTCTGCACCGCCACAGACTGGACAGGACTGTTTCACTGACATCACCTCCTCTGCACCTGCCACAGACTGGACAGGACTGTTTCACTGACATCACCTCCTCTGCACCAGCCACAGACTGGACAGGACTGTTTCACTGACATCACCTCCTCTGCACCTGCCACAGACGGGACAGGACTGTTTCACTGACATCACCTCCTCTGCACCTGCCACAGACGGGACAGGACTGTTTCACTGACATCACCTCCTCTGCACCTGCCACAGACGGGACAGGACTGTTTCACTGACATCACCTCCTCTGCACCTGCCACAGACTGGACAGGACTGTTTCACTGACATCACCTCCTCTGCACCAGCCACAGACTGGACAGGACTGTTTCACTGACATCACCTCCTCTGCACCAGCCACAGACTGGACAGGACTGTTTCACTGACATCACCTCCTCTGCACCTGCCACAGACTGGACAGGACTGTTTCACTGACATCACCTCCTCTGCACCTGCCACAGACTGGACAGGACTGTTTCACTGACATCACCTCCTCTGCACCTGCCACAGACTGGACAGGACTGTTTCACTGACATCACCTCCTCTGCACCAGCCACAGACTGGACAGGACTGTTTCACTGACATCACCTCCTCTGCACCTGCCACAGACTGGACAGGACTGTTTCACTGACATCACCTCCTCTGCACCGCCACAGACTGGACAGGACTGTTTCACTGACATCACCTCCTCTGCACCTGCCACAGACTGGACAGGACTGTTTCACTGACATCACCTCCTCTGCACCAGCCACAGACTGGACAGGACTGTTTCACTGACATCACCTCCTCTGCACCAGCCACAGACTGGACAGGACTGTTTCACTGACATCTCCTCCTCTGCACCAGCCACAGACTGGACAGGACTGTTTCACTGACATCACCTCCTCTGCACCACCACAGACTGGACAGGACTGTTTCACTGACATCACCTCCTCTGCACCAGCCACAGACTGGACAGGACTGTTTCACTGACATCACCTCCTCTGCACCAGCCACAGACTGGACAGGACTGTTTCACTGACATCTCCTCCTCTGCACCAGCCACAGACTGGACAGGACTGTTTCACTGACATCACCTCCTCTGCACCTGCCACAGACTGGACAGGACTGTTTCACTGACATCACCTCCTCTGCACCAGCCACAGACTGGACAGGACTGTTTCACTGACATCACCTCCTCTGCACCAGCCACAGACTGGACAGGACTGTTTCACTGACATCACCTCCTCTGCACCAGCCACAGACTGGACAGGACTGTTTCACTGACATCACCTCCTCTGCACCAGCCACAGACTGGACAGGACTGACCCGCTGGCTCCATCAAGCGTACAGTAGATACATCTAAAAGTTACAGTAGTAATAAGAAAAGATAAAGGGCTCGGTTGGACCTCGATCCCATGTCCTCTCCTCCCCCTGATGTCTGCTGTCGTTGTGTCCCTGGGCAAGACACTTCACCCCACTTTGCCTGAACCCCCCACTGAAACACCAAGGCCGTATCATCCTGTGAACTCACCACCTACAGGAGGATCAGCGAGGGACTGGTGCCATGAGCCCCACCCCCCTGACCCGACCCGACCCGACCCGACCCGACCCGACCCGACCCGACCCGACCCAACCCGACCCAGAGATTGATTTTAAAAAAGGGATGAAAATTAAGGCAAGGCAAGTTTATTTATATAGCACAATTCATACACAAGGAAACTCAAAGTGCTGAACAAAACAAGAAAGCATTAAAATCATAAATAATCACAGAACATTAAAAAGAAAGATAAAAATATAAAATCCCTCAGTTGTAGCACAGCTAAACAGAACTGTCTTTAACCTGGTTTTAAACATTGTCAGAGAGGAGGCCTGTCTCACATCTTCAGGAAGACTGTTCCAGATTTTAGCAGCATGAATCTGAAAAGCAGCCTCCCCATGTTTAGTCCTGACTCTGGGCACTAACAGGAGTCCAGTCCCTGTGCTCCTCAGAGTCCCAGCAGGAGGCCAGTCCCTGTGCTCCTCAGAGTCCCAGCAGGAGGCCAGTCCCTGTGCTCCTCAGAGTCCCAGCAGGAGTCCAGTCCCTGTGCTCCTCAGAGTCCCAGCAGGAGGCCAGTCCCTGTGCTCCTCAGAGTCCCAGCAGGAGTCCAGTCCCTGTGCTCCTCAGAGCCCCAGCAGGAGGCCAGTCCCTGTGCTCCTCAGAGTCCCAGCAGGAGTCCAGTCCCTGTGCTCCTCAGAGTCCCAGCAGGAGGCCAGTCCCTGTGCTCCTCAGAGTCCCAGCAGGAGGCCAGTCCCTGAGCTCCTCAGAGTCCCTGCAGGAGGCCAGTCCCTGTGCTCCTCAGAGTCCCTGCAGGAGGCCAGTCCCTGTGCTCCTCAGAGTCCCAGCAGGAGGCCAGTCCCTGTGCTCCTCAGAGTCCCAGCAGGAGGCCAGTCCCTGTGCTCCTCAGAGTCCCTGCAGGAGGCCAGTCCCTGTGCTCCTCAGAGTCCCAGCAGGAGTCCAGTCCCTGTGCTCCTCAGAGTCCCAGCAGGAGTCCAGTCCCTGTGCTCCTCAGAGTCCAGCAGGAGGCCAGTCCCTGTGCTCCTCAGAGTCCCTGCAGGAGGCCAGTCCCTGTGCTCCTCAGAGTCCCAGCAGGAGGCCAGTCCCTGTGCTCCTCAGAGTCCGGGATGGTTCATATGGTACTAACATGTCACTAATATATTTTGTTTTAAAGTCTATTCTCTGAGCCACAGGAAGCCAGTGCAGAGACCTGAGGACTGGACTAATGTGGTCGTACTTCCTGGTTCTAGTCAGGACTAATGTGGTCGTACTTCCTGGTTCTAGTCAGGACTAATGTGGTCGTACTTCCTGGTTCTAGTCAGGACTAATATGGTCGTACTTCCTGGTTCTAGTCAGGACTCGAGCTGCTGCATTTTGAATGTACTGCAGCTGTTTTACAGCCTGTTTGGACAGACCTGTGAGCAGGCCATTGCAGTAGTCTAACCTACTGGAGACAAATGCATGGATAAGAATCTCCAGGTCTGCTTTAGACACTATGTTTTTGATCCTGGCAATGTTTTTTAGATGGTAAAAAGCTGCTGATATTACTGATTTGATGTGGCTATTAAAATGTAAGTCTGAGTCCAGTATTACCCCTAGATTTCTGACCTTGTTTGAAGGTTTTAGGGAGAGAGACTGTAGGTGACAGATGACGCTCTCTCTTTGTTTCTGGGGACCAAAGACAATCATTTCAGTTTTGTCTGCGTTTAGCTGAAGGAAGTTGTTTTGCATCCACTCACTGATCTGTTGGATACAGTGAAGGAGTGAGTCCACTGGTCCATGTTCTCCTGCAGTCAGTGAGACATAGATCTGAGTGTCGTCTGCATAGTTGTGATAGGACACTTTGTTTCTGCGTATTAACTGACCTAACGGCAGCATGTAGAGATTGAACAGAAGAGGTCCCAGGATCGACCCCTGTGGTACTCCACAGGTCAGGGCCATATGATCTGAGACACAGTTTCCAATCTCCACAAAGTACTTCCTGTCTTCAAGGTAAGACCTAAACCAACTTAGGGCGGTGCCAGCGACGCCAACCCAGTCCTCTAGTCTCTGTAAGAGGATCTCATGGTCGACAGTGTCAAAGGCAGCACTCAGATCTAACAAGATTAAGATTGAGACTTTGCCTGCGTCAGTGTTCAGCCGGATATCGTTTGTAACCTTAACGAGAGCAGTCTCAGTGCTGTGGTGGGGTCTAAAGCCGGACTGAAACATATCAAATGAGTTGTTGATTATAAGAAATCTATTTAGCTGTTGGTAGACAACTTTTTCAAGGACTTTCCCCATAAATGGCAGATTTGAGATGGAACGATAGTTGTTAAGTACCGTAGCATCCAGACTGCTCTTTTTTAGCAGGGGCCTGATGACTGCAGTTTTCAGGGCCTTTGGGAATATTCCAGAATGAAGGGACATGTTTACTATCTGTGTGAGTGAAGGTAACAGACTGCTCAGAACAGACTTCAGAAATCTAGTGGGTAGTACATCCAGGCTGCATGTGGAGGAGCTCAAACTGGAGATTATCTCTTGGACAGTTTGATCATTTACAGGTGCAAAGTGAGTTAGCTCAGAGAGCCTTTCTGGCTGTTGGATTGTTATCTGTGGATTGGAGACAATGGCGTTTTTGATGCCTTGAACCTTGTCATTGAAAAAATTAGCAAACTCATTACATTTACATTAAATGACCAATGCCTCGGTGTGGAAACTCTGACACATTTCTGTCTCTGTAACGGCACAAAGCAAAGACCCCAGAGAGAGAGACCAGCGAGACCACAGAGAGAGAGACCAGCGAGACCATAGAGAGACCCCAGAGAGAGAGACCAGCGAGACCACAGAGAGAGAGACCAGCGAGACCAGAGAGACCCCAGAGAGAGAGACCAGCGAGACCATAGAGAGACCCCAGAGAGAGAGACCAGCGAGACCATAGAGAGACCCCAGAGAGAGAGACCAGCGAGACCACAGAGAGAGAGACCAGCGAGACCAGAGAGACCCCAGAGAGAGAGACCAGCGAGACCATAGAGAGACCCCAGAGAGAGAGACCAGCGAGACCATAGAGAGACCCCAGAGAGGGAGACCAGCGAGACCATAGAGAGACCCCAGAGAGAGAGACCAGCGAGACCACAGAGAGACCCCAGAGAGGGAGACCAGCGAGACCATAGAGAGACCCCAGAGAGAGACACCAGAGAGAGAGACCAGCGAGACCATAGAGAGACCCCAGAGAGAGAGACCAGCGAGACCATAGAGAGACCCCAGAGAGAGAGACCAGCGAGACCATAGAGAGACCCCAGAGAGAGAGACCAGCGAGACCATAGAGAGACCCCAGAGAGAGAGACCAGCGAGACCATAGAGAGACCCCAGAGAGAGAGACCAGCGAGACCATAGAGAGACCCCAGAGAGAGAGACCAGCAAGACCATAGAGAGACACCGGAGAGATCAGAGAGACCAGGGAGAGACACCAGAGAAAGACAGACCATGATATCAGAGAAAAACCAGAAAGCCAGAGAGAGAGAGATTGAAACCAGATAGACCTGAGAGAAAGAGACCAGAAAGAGAGCGCAGAGACAGAAGGACAAGAAAGCAAGACCAGAGAGACAGACCAGAAAGCGACCAGAGAGAGGCAGAGAGACCGGAGTGAGAGAGACCAGAAAGTGAGAGAGAAACCATAAGAACAAAGAAGATGTGTTAAGAGTTTTTGCTCTAACCCTGATGCCCCGTCTCACCCTCACAGAGACCCCCAGCACCAGTCGGTCCCGTACCATTACTACGAGCCCCATGGTCCAGACGAGTGCACCATGTTCGTGTCCCATGAGCGGGGCAGGCGCGGCAGTCATCACCGCTTCATCACCGAGAAGCGGGTCTTCGCCGGCTGGGCCCGGACCTTTGACATCCACTTCTACCAACCGGACTGGAGCCCCCCGCCGCTGCCGGCCAATCACACGGCAGAGGAGGCGGAGACTAGCTCGCCCCAGACGTGATGGCGGCTGTGGCGGCGGCGAGGACTAATGCAAACGGGAATAATAAAGAATGTGCAATAATCTTTTGTAACGGAGCCGAGGAGAGAGGGACGCATGAAGGTCATCTCTGCACCGGGAGGACTATGGGAGAGACCAGAGGGAGAGACCAGAGGGAGAGACCAGAGGGAGAGACCAGAGGGAGAGACCAGAGGGAGAGCAGAGAGAGACCAGAGAGAGACCAGAGAGAGACCAGAGGGAGAGACCAGAGGGAGACCAGAGGAAGAGACCAGAGGGAGACCAGAGAGAGACCAGAGAGAGACCAGAGGGAGAGACCAGAGAGAGACCAGAGGGAGAGACCAGAGGGAGACCAGAGAGAGACCAGAGGGAGAGACCAGAGGGAGACCAGAGAGAGACCAGAGAGAGACCAGAGAGAGACCAGAGAGAGACCAGAGGGAGACCAGAGGGAGACCAGAGGGAGACCAGAGACAGACCAGAGAGAGACCAGAGAGAGACCAGAGATGGACCAGAGAGAGACCAGAGAGAGACCAGAGACAGACCAGAGAGAGACCAGAGACAGACCAGAGAGAGACCAGAGACAGACCAGAGAGAGACCAGAGACAGACCAGAGATGGACCAGAGAGAGAGACCAGAGAGAGAGACCAGAGAGACCAGAGAGAGACCCATGAAGACTTTGTTGACATGGATTGAAGCAGTTTCTTCTGGATTGTAAGTTTTGAAATAATCATGAAGTCAAATGCACTGGACGACCACGAGCGGCGAGAACTGGAGATGACGTTTGGCAATTAGCCGTGTAAGCTAGGTGCATGCTAGGTCATACCGGCTACACATATGTAACACGTTTTTGAAGAATGACCAGTAATAGTCCATGAGCGCCACCTGGTGGGACTGCGGGCTCAAACTGAAGACATACATGGTTTTGTGATTTCATGGACTGTTTATTTACAGATCTGAACTTTAGAAAAATGTCAGAGAGAGACCAGAGAGAGACCAGAGAGAGACCAGAGAGAGACCAGAGAGAGAGAACAGAGAGAGACCAGAGAGAGAGACCAGAGAGAGAGACCAGAGAGAGAGACCAGAGAGAGACCAGAGAGAGAGACCAGAGAGAGAGACCAGAGAGAGACCAGAGAGAGACCAGAGAGAGACCAGAGAGAGAGACCAGAGAGAGAGACCAGAGAGAGACCAGAGAGATACCAGAGCGAGAGACCAGAGAGAGAGACCAGAGAGAGACCAGAGAGACCAGAGAGAGAGACCAGAGAGAGACCAGAGGGACCAGAGAGAGAGACCAGAGAGAGACCAGAGAGAGACCAGAGAGAGAGACCAGAGAGAGACCAGAGAGATACCAGAGCGAGACCAGAGAGAGAGACCAGAGAGAGACCAGAGAGACCAGAGAGAGAGACCAGAGAGAGACCAGAGGGACCAGAGAGAGAGACCAGAGAGAGACCAGAGAGAGACCAGAGAGAGAGACCAGAGAGAGACCAG
>OZ035836.1:40005914-40020914 GCA_964034765.1 Knipowitschia caucasica
AGAGAGAGACCAGAGTGAGAGACCAGAGAGAGAGACAAGAGAGAGACCAGAGAGAGAGACCAGAGAGAGACCAGAGAGAGAGACCAGAGAGAGAGACCAGAGAGAGAGACAAGAGAGAGACCAGAGAGAGACCAGAGAGAGACAAGAGAGAGACAAGAGAGAGACAAGAGAGAGAGTGAGAGACCAGAGAGAGAGACAAGAGAGAGACCAGAGAGAGACCAGAGAGAGACCAGAGAGAGACCAGAGAGAGACCAGAGAGAGAGACCAGAGAGAGACTAGAGAGAGAGACCAGAGAGAGACCAGAGAGAGACCAGAGAGAGACCAGAGTGAGGGACCAGAGACCACTAAAAATATGTACAATAGTTCTGGCATGCGCCTCCTGTACTGGCGACCCCGCTACCATCTATGTGAGGAGTGAGAGACAAATGCCCAAAAAAAATAACAATTGTAAACCGCTTTGAGGCTCTGGTTAGAGTGAAAAGGCGGTATATAAATAAACATTACTTACTTACTTACAGAGAGAGACCAGAGAGAGAGGGACCAGAGAGAGACCAGAGAGAGACCAGAGTGAGAGACCAGAGAGAGACCAGAGTGAGAGCCCAGAGAAAGACCAGAGAGAGAGACCAGAGAGAGATTAGAGTGAGGGACCAGAGACCAGAGAGAGACTAGAGAGAGAGACCAGAGAGAGACCAGAGATGGAGACCAGGAGATGGAGACCAGAGATGGAGACCAGAGAGAGACCAGAGAGAGAGACCAGAGAGAGACCAGAGAGAGAGACCAGAGAGAGACCAGAGAGAGACCAGAGAGAGAGACCAGAGAGAGAGACCAGAGAGAGAGACCAGAGAGAGACCAGAGAGAGACTAGAGAGAGACCAGAGAGAGACCAGAGAGAGAGAGACCAGAGAGAGACCAGAAAGAGAGCAGAGAGAGACTAGAGAGAGAGAACAGAAAGAGATCAAAGACACCAGAGAGAGAGCCCAGAGAGAGACCAGAGAGAGAGACCAGAGAGAGATACGAGAGAGAGAGACCAGAGAGAGACCAGAGAGAGAGACACCAGAGAGAGACCAGAGAGAGACCAGAGAGAGAGACACCAGAGAGAGACCAGAGAGAGACCAGAGAGAGAGACACCAGAGAGAGACCAGAGAGAGACGACACCAGAGAGAGAGAGCCCAGAGAGAGACCAGAGAGAGACCAGAGAGAGATACGAGAGAGAGAGACCAGAGAGAGACCAGAGAGAGAGACACCAGAGAGAGACCAGAGAGAGACCAGAGAGAGAGACACCAGAGAGAGACCAGAGAGAGACCAGAGAGAGAGAGACACCAGAGAGAGACCAGAGAGAGACCAGAGAGAGAGAGACACCAGAGAGAGACCAGAGAGACCAGAGAGAGTCCCTGTCCCTATAATAGACACTACCAACTCCATAGCTCCCTCAACAGACCTAAAGATACCCGCTAATTCCGACGCCTTACATCTGCCCTCTCTCTCACCTGCTATGACCATCGATCTAGCTCTACACTCCACGTATAGCTCCAGGTCTCCCACTCTCTACCCTCTATCCCCATAGCTACCCTCTCCTCCATATCTCTACCACTATCTACCCTCGTTCTCCCTCTATCCGCTCTCAGGTGTCCCTATCTTCCCGCTCTCTCCACACTCTCCCCTACTTCTCCCCCTGACCCCTTACCCCTCTCTCCCATACTCTCCCCCTATCCCTCTCATCCCCCGTCTCTCCAGCTCTCTACCCTCTCTCTATCTCTCTCTCCCTCTCTCTCTCTCCTCTCTCTCTTCTCCTCTCTCTCTCCTCTCTCTCTCTCCTCTCTCTCCTTCTCTCTCTCCTCTCTCTCTCTCTTCTCTCTCTCTCCCTCTCTCTCTCCTCTCTCCTCTCTCCTCTCTCTCCTCTCTCTCTCCCTCTCTCTCTCTCTCCTCTCTCCTCTCCTCTCTCTCCTCTCTCTCCTCTCTCCCTCTTCTCTCTCCTCCTCTCTCTCTCTGTCTCTCTCTCTCTCCTCTCTCTCTCTCCTCTCTCTTCTCTCTCTCTCTCTCCTCTCTCTCTCCTCTCTTCTCTCTCTCTCTCTCTCTCCTGCTCTCTCTCTCCTCTCTCTCTCCTCTCTTCTCTCTCTCTCTCTCTCTCCTCTCTCCTCTCTCCTCTCTCTCTCCTCTCTTCTCTCTCTCTCTCTCTCTCCTCTCTTCTCCTCTCTCTCTCTCTCCTCTCTCTCTCCTCTCTCTCTCTCTCCTCTCTCGCCACTCTCTACCTCCAACTCTCTCTCCTCCTCCCTCCTCCTCTCCCCTATTCTCTCTCACCTTCTCTTCCACGTTCCTCATCTCTCTCTCTCTCCTCTCGTCATCCCCTCTCATTCCCTCTTCTTCCCTCTCTCTTCTCCCTCTCTCTCCACTCTCTCTCCCCTCCTCTCCTCGTCTCCTCCTCTCTCTCCTCCTCTCCTCTCCCCTCTCGCTCCAATCTCTCTCCCTACCTCTCCTCCTCCTCCTAGACCCTCTTCTCTCACACTCTACTTTCCAGAAGATCTCTCTCCTCTCTCTCCCGATTACTTGAGTGAGAGACACAGCGAGAGAGACCGATTGAGAGAGACCAGAGAGAGGAGAGAGAGACCAGCAGCAAGCAGTACCCGCGCGAGAGCCGCATGGAGAGGAGTCCTCTACGAGAGAGCCCAGAAGAGACCAGCAAGAGCGTAGACCAGAGAGAGACCAAGAGAGGGACCAGAGAGAGAGACCAGAGAGAGAGAGACCCGAGAGAGACCAGAGAGAGCCCCAGAGCCGAGACCAAGAAGAGAGACTCAGAGGAGCGACCAGAGAGGAGACCAGCGATATAGACTCAGGTGAGGAGGACCAGAGAGAGCAGACCAGCGAGAGATACTAGTGCTGAGTCGATAGTCTCTAGAGACAGAGAGAGAGACCAGATGATGCTATATGAATCGCCTCCCACGACTTCCTGTTTAATACGTTCTCGTCTCTTCTCGCAATGCACACTGACGTACATCACCATCTTTAATCGTACGCGCGAGCGACCCCCCATACATGATATCTCCTCCGATCCACTATAGTTTTGGCACTACCAAGTTGCGACACCCCAATCTGTCCAATCGACAACTCACACTTCTGCCACTTTCACTGATCCCATCCATCTACCATACATAGTGTCCCCCTCCTACGTCTACGCACCTACATATTATTATCCCACACCCTCATGACAGTCGCGCTCGCGCGCCTGTAAACGTACCATACACACACGTATATTCCCCCCCACAACAGACCCACACCCCCCCCCAACCCCCCTCACCGTAATCTTAAGTACAGTCTCAAACCTGCCCTCCGTCTCTAAGAAACTACACTAACACCACTCCCCCCAACACCCCCCTTACCTCCTGCTCTGTCCGAGGGTAACTCACGTGCTTCCCTGGCCCTCGCCCATCACATATAAGAAACTCTCCTCCCTCTCACCTGCTCTACGTCCAGTATCGTCCATCACACTCCCCTCACAGTACCAACACTGAGCAAGAGACTGTAAGAGTAACGTAAAATGTGCTTTGCACAACGCATGCACTTCATCTCGCACTCTGCACCACGCCTCTGAAGAACAGCAGCAGGATCAGAGTCCACAGGCCCAGGATGAAGCCGTCAGGGGGGTGCCAGTCCCTTTGCTTCGCTTTCTGAACACACAGAGACATGGGGGGAGAGGAGGTTAGACTGTACCTGTGCTACGCTTTCTGAACACAGAGAGACATGGGAGAGAGGAGGTTAGACTGTACCTGTGCTACGCTTTCTGAACACAGAGAGAGAGACATGGGAGAGAGGAGGTTAGACTGTACCTGTGCTACGCTTTCTGAACACAGAGAGAGAGAGATGGGAGAGAGGAGGTTGGACTGTACCTGTGCTACGCTTTCTGAACACAGAGAGAGAGAGATGGGAGAGGGGAGGTTAGACTGTACCTGTGCTACGCTTTCTGAACACAGAGACATGGGGGGGAGAGGAGGTTAGACTGTACCTGTGCTACGCTTTCTGAACACAGAGAGAGAGAGAGATGGGAGAGGGGAGGTTAGACTGTACCTGTGCTACGCTTTCTGAACACACAGAGACAAGGGAGAGGGGAGGTTAGACTGTACCTGTGCTACGCTTTCTGAACACAGAGAGAGAGACATGGGAGAGAGGAAGTTAGACTGTACCTGTGCTACGCTTTATGAACACAGAGAGACATGGGGGGGGAGAGGAGGTTAGACTGTACCTGTGCTACGCTTTCTGAACACACAGAGACATGGGAGAGAGGAGGTTAGACTGTACCTGTGCTACGCTTTCTGACCACAGAGAGAGAGAGACATGGGAGAGAGGAAGTTGGACTGTACCTGCGGTGTGTTTTATGAACACACAGAGACAAGGGAGAGGGGAGGTTAGACTGTACCTGTGCTATGCTTTATGAACACAGAGAGACATATGAGAGAGGAGGTTAGACTGTACCTGTGCTATGCTTTCTGAACACAGAGAGACATATGAGAGAGGAGGTTAGACTGTACCTGTGCTATGCTTTCTGAACACAGAGAGACATATGAGAGAGGAGGTTAGACTGTACCTGTGCTATGCTTTCTGAACACAGAGAGAGACATGGGAGAGAGGAGGTTAGACTGTACCTGTGCTCACAGGTCGCTGCTTAAAACACTGCAGCTTGAGTCCTGACTAGAACCAGAGTGAGACCGGAGAGGTCACAGGGAGAGAGAGACCAGAGAGAGACTAGAGAGAGAGACCAGAGAGACACCAGTGGGAGACCAGAGAGAGACCAGAGAGAGACCAGAGAGAGACCAGAGAGACACCAGAGAGAGACACCAGAGGGAGACCAGAGAGAGACCAGAGAGAGAGACCAGAGAGAGAGACCAGAGAGAGAGACCAGAGAGAGAGACCAGAGAGAGACCAGAGAGAGACCAGAGAGAGAGACCAGAGAGAGAGACCAGAGAAAGACCAGAGAGAGACACCAGAGAGAGACCAGAGAAAGACCAGAGAGAGACCAGAGAAAGACCAGAGAGAGACCAGAGAGAGACCAGAGAGAGACCAGAGAGAGACCAGAGAGAGAGACCAGAGAGAGAGACCAGAGAGAAAGACCAGAGAGAGACACCAGAGAGAGACCAGAGAAAGACCAGAGAGAGACCAGAGAGAGAGACCAGAGAGAGACACCAGAGAGAGACCAGAGAAAGACCAGAGAGAGACCAGAGAGAGACCAGAGAGAGACCAGAGAGAGACACCAGAGAGAGACCAGAGAGAGACCAGAGAAAGACCAGAGAGAGACCAGAGAAAGACCAGAGAGAGACCAGAGAGAGACCAGAGAGAGACCAGAGAGAGACCAGAGAGAGAGACCAGAGAGAGAGACCAGAGAGAAAGACCAGAGAGAGACACCAGAGAGAGACCAGAGAAAGACCAGAGAGAGACCAGAGAGAAAGACCAGAGAGAGACACCAGAGAGAGACCAGAGAAAGACCAGAGAGAGACCAGAGAGAGACCAGAGAGAGACCAGAGAGAGACCAGAGAGAGACCAGAGAGAGACCAGAGAGAGACCAGAGTAAACTTGGCCTCCTTCAACACTGCAGTATTCCTTGAACCGCAGCCTGAGGGACACATGCTGAGTCTTCTTCTTCTTTGCCAAATTGTGCCGTTTTGGTTTTGGCAGCTGCCGTCTCCGGCTCCTCGTACATCGAGGGAGAACACAAATCTCTTAAGTGCCTCGTCAACGTCAGCTCGTGGCGTTCTGTCGCCGCCGGACGACTTAGGGGGGATTCTGAGAGGCTAAATCTCAGCTCTGAATACAGCGGCGGGTATTAGCATATAAATGTGCTCCTTGTGCGACGCATGTTTAATACCGCGGGGATCTGGAAGTATAATAGTACACAAAGTGATGATGTGGCAGAGAATGAGACGAGCGGCGAGGGGAGGGGCCGGCGAGGGGAGGAGACGGCGAGGAGACGGCGAGAAGACGAGGAAATTAGTGTAAGCCGACGCCACGATTCATATTTATAAGCTACGATACAACAGCTCCTTTACATGTTCGACTTTAGTGTCATGCATCAAACCGTTTCTATGACGACTGACGCTGTCGATACAAACCAACGGGAAGGGATTTACTTTTTATGTTCTTTGTGTTCATAAATAAGGCCCCGATTGGACTGGGGACCATCAAAGCCTGCCTTAAAATAATAATATTAATAATAATAATAATAATAATAAAGCATAATAATAATAATAATAAAGCATACAGCGGTTTTCAGGACACACAAAGTCTCTTCACATCATCAGTCTTTCACTACTGTAGCCACAGCTGCCCTGGGGCACACTGACAGGAGCGAGGCCACCAGTCTGTGCCATCAGCCCCTCCCACCACCACCACCAACCATTCACGCACACACCAGACTCATTCTAATGTGGGGGAAGTGACACAACCACAGTCTGGCACTTTACAGCCGCCCCACTGTGGCACCTGTTGTTCCCAGAGGTCTCCCATCACAGTACTGACCAGGCCCTGTCCTGCTTAGCTTCAGAGGTCTGCTGGTATCTGGATTAGACCTGCAGGGGGCGCCATATAGACTGTATATAGGTGGACAATGCTAACCGCTAACTCAATGTAGCCCAAAGTTTGGCTCCAACGCTGTGTCTTTGTGTCACACTCAGTATTTTTGGTCTAATTCCAACAGATTTAATTGATTTTTGCAGAATCACAGTCGTCTCAAAGGACTTTACAAAGTTGTCAATTCTTCAACAACAGATCAGAGAATCAAACGTTCACAGAGATGCAGTAATGACAAACACATCGAGGCCATTGGTCCAAAAAGGTCCTTAAAAGTCCACATTTGTTCCTAATGTCGGCCTGGATGGAGACAAAAACCACTCTGGGTCTGTTTTCATGTTAAAAACTCAAAAGCAGAGGAGCACAGGGACTGGCCTCCTGCTGGGACTCTGAGGAGCACAGGGACTGGCCTCCTGCTGGGACTCTGAGGAGCACAGGGACTGGCCTCCTGCTGGGACTCTGAGGAGCACAGGGACTGGCCTCCTGCTGGGACTCTGAGGAGCACAGGGACTGGACTCCTGCTGGGACTCTGAGGAGCACAGGGACTGTCCTCCTGCTGGGACTCTGAGGAGCACAGGGACTGGCCTCCTGCTGGGACTCTGAGGAGCACAGGGACTGGCCTCCTGCTGGGACTCTGAGGAGCACAGGGACTGGCCTCCTGCTGGGACTCTGAGGAGCACAGGGACTGGACTCCTGCTGGGACTCTGAGGAGCACAGGGACTGGCCTCCTGCTGGGACTCTGAGGAGCACAGGGACTGGCCTCCTGCTGGGACTCTGAGGAGCACAGGGACTGGCCTCCTGCTGGGACTCTGAGGAGCACAGGGACTGGCCTCCTGCTGGGACTCGAGGAGCACAGGGACTGGCCTCCTGCTGGGACTCTGAGGAGCACAGGGACTGGACTCCTGCTGGTCCCAGAGTCAGGACTAAACATTTCAGATTTATGCTAAAACCAGGTAAAGTGATGAAAAATAATTAAAAAATGTCTAATTTGGTAAAACTTAATCTGACACTTTCTGACTGAGCCTTAAAACCAGATTCTCCAACGGGACAGAACACCTCAGAACCACTCAGTTCAGGCGTTTATCATCACCTCATACTGTACAAGTTTGTAAAGAGCTCATAGTGAATGCTTCCTGGTCCCTGTGGAGTCCATGGTATTAAACCAGGTGTTCCCCATGGTACCTTTGCTGCAGCATTAGTCTGTTTAGAGACGCTGACTCAGCACAACGACTAAGGACCCAGACCAGGACCAGAGAGAGACCAGAGAGAGACCAGAGAGCGAGACCAGAGAGCGAGACCAGAGAGAGTGACCAGAGCGAGACCAGAGAGCGAGACCAGAGAGAGAGAACAGAGAGAGACCAGAGAGAGACCAGAGAGGGAGAGACCAGAGCGAGACCAGAGAGCGAGACCAGAGAGAGAGAACAGAGAGAGACCAGAGAGAGACCAGAGAGAGAGAGACCAGAGAGAGACCAGAGAGAGACCAGAGAGAGTGACCAGAGCGAGACCAGAGAGCGAGACCAGAGAGAGAGACCAGAGAGAGACCAGAGAGGGAGAGACCAGAGCGAGACCAGAGAGCGAGACCAGAGAGAGAGAACAGAGAGAGACCAGAGAGAGACCAGAGAGAGAGAGACCAGAGAGAGACCAGAGAGAGACCAGAGAGAGTGACCAGAGCGAGACCAGAGAGCGAGACCAGAGAGAGAGACCAGAGAGAGACCAGAGAGAGACCAGAGAGAGACCAGAGAGAGACCAGAGAGAGTGACCAGAGCGAGACCAGAGAGCGAGACCAGAGAGAGAGACCAGAGAGAGACCAGAGAGAGAGACCAGAGCGAGACCAGAGAGCGAGACCAGAGAGAGACCAGAGAGAGACCAGAGAGAGAGACCAGAGGGAGACCAGAGACCAGAGAGAGACCAGATCATCACATGCTTTCAACCAATTATATGTATTTTATAGTGTTTATTTTTATTTTTAACATGAATAACTGGTATTTTATTGATTTCATTACATTTTGTCAGTGACACTTATAAAGCTGACAAACCTGTTTATTTAAATGTGTAACTTGTATCTCTGTGCAGCACATCGGAAACTGGTTTTATAAAATGTTCTATATAAACAAATTGGACTGAGATCGAGGCTAAGACCAAACTCCCGTCGGCTTCAGCCTCGGTCAAACCCTCTGACCCATGGCACTGAGACGAGTGGCTTCTTCTGTAAAACGCTTAAAATATACTTTGGAGAAAAAGGTGAAGCTATTTTTTACCTTTTATTTCACTTCAAATTTCCCCACTGTGGGACCTTTGAAGGATTTCTGGAGCTTAAAAATCGACTAAAAGAAATCAATATTTGGAGCAAAAACACATGGCTGATCTTTCAGATGTGGAGTGGTCTCGGTCCTGGGTCTACAGCCTCAGTCCTGGGTCTACAGCCTCAGTCCTGGGTCTACAGCCTCAGTCCTGGGTCTACAGCCTCAGTCCTGGGTCTACAGCCTCAGTCCTGGGTCTACAGCCTCAGTCTGTGGGAGAGAGTGAGACCTGGGAGAGAGAGACCTGGGAGAGAGAGACCTGGGAGAGAGAGACCTGGGAGAGAGAGACCTGGGAGAGAGAGACCTGGGAGAGAGAGACCTGGGAGAGAGACCTGAGAGAGAGAGACCTGAGAGAGTGAGATCTGAGAGAGTGAGACCTGAGAGAGTGAGACCTGGGAGAGAGAGACCTGGGAGAGAGAGACCTGGGAGAGAGAGACCTGAGAGAGAGAGACCTGAGAGAGAGAGACCTGGGAGAGAGAGACCTGGGAGAGAGAGACCTGGAGAGAGAGACCTGAGAGAGAGAGACCTGAGAGAGAGAGACCTGGGAGAGAGAGACCTGGGAGAGAGAGACCTGAGAGAGAGACCTGGGAGAGAGAGACCTGAGAGAGAGAGACCTGGGAGAGAGACCTGAGAGAGAGAGACCTGAGAGAGTGAGATCTGAGAGAGTGAGACCTGGGAGAGAGAGACCTGGGAGAGAGAGACCTGAGAGAGAGAGACCTGAGAGAGAGAGACCTGGGAGAGAGAGACCTGAGAGAGAGACCTGAGAGAGAGAGACCTGAGAGAGAGAGACCTGAGAGAGAGAGACCTGGGAGAGAGAGACCTGAGAGAGTGAGACCTGGGAGAGAGAGACCTGGGAGAGAGAGACCTGAGAGAGAGAGACCTGGGAGAGAGACCTGAGAGAGAGAGACCTGGGAGAGAGAGACCTGGGAGAGAGAGACCTGGGAGAGAGAGAGACCTGGGAGAGAGAGACCTGAGAGAGAGAGACCTGAGAGAGTGAGATCTGAGAGAGTGAGACCTGGGAGAGAGAGACCTGGGAGAGAGAGACCTGGGAGAGAGAGACCTGAGAGAGAGAGACCTGGGAGAGAGAGACCTGGGAGAGAGAGACCTGGGAGAGAGAGAGACCTGAGAGAGAGACCTGGGAGAGAGAGACCTGAGAGAGAGAGACCTGAGAGAGAGAGACCTGGGAGAGAGAGACCTGAGAGAGAGACCTGAGAGAGTGAGACCTGGGAGAGAGAGACCTGGGAGAGAGAGACCTGGGAGAGAGAGACCTGAGAGAGAGACCTGAGAGAGAGAGACCTGAGAGAGAGAGACCTGGGAGAGAGAGACCTGAGAGAGAGAGACCTGGGAGAGAGAGACCTGGGAGAGAGAGACCTGGGAGAGAGAGACCTGAGAGAGAGAGACCTGGGAGAGAGAGACCTGAGAGAGAGACCCGAGTGAGAGAGACCTGAGTGAGAGAGACCAGGGAAGAGAGACATATTTCTTCTGGTCCACCGACTGTCACTCGGCTGATCGGTAAAACCTAAAAACCCTTTTCTGTGAGGACATTAGCGGTGCCTAGACCGACCCTTGAGGAGCTCCCTAACTCCACAGAGCTGCAGACCTCGGCCTCATTCATCACAAATACACTGTACTTTAAGTTTCATGGTTCTTCCCCTCATTAAAATGATGTCCGTGGCAGACTGAATCATTGACGGAGCTAATACAGATTTCTGGGGCTAACGAGGAGGCAGCTGCTATAAACAGGCCCATGTTTTATAATCAGATATTGGATTGGCTGTCAGGACGGTCCTTGGGGTTTCATCCATAAATTAAGTTGGCTGCAGCGGGGGAAATATCTGCTCGCAATCCATGCTTACAGAGCGCTGTCTCCTTGTTTATCGAGATTTCATTTTTCTGCCGAGGCTCTGGGGCGATAACAATAACAACTGCTTCCATTAGAGACGCCGTAGAGTGGAGAAAACTGATGTGGGATTGATGTTTTAGACCAGGGCTGTCAGGGGCGTTTGGGTCAGAGGCGTTTGGGTCAGAGGCGTTTGGGTCAGAGGCGTTTGGGTCATGGGCGTTTGGGTCATGGGCGTTTGGGTCATGGGCGTTTGGGTCAGAGGCGTTTGGGTCATGGGCGTTTGGGTCATGGGCGTTTGGGTCATGGGCGTTTGGGTCAGGGGCGTTTGGGTCAGAGGCGTTTGGGTCAGAGGCGTTTGGGTCAGAGGCGTTTGGGTCATGGGCGTTTGGGTCATGGGCGTTTGGGTCAGGGGCGTTTGGGTCATGGGCGTTTGGGTCAGAGGCGTTTGGGTCATGGGCGTTTGGGTCATGGGCGTTTGGGTCAGAGGCGTTTGGGTCAGAGGCGTTTGGGTCAGGGGCGTTTGGGTCAGAGGCGTTTGGGTCAGGGGCGTTTGGGTCAGAGGCGTTTGGGTCAGGGGCGTTTGGGTCAGGGGCGTTTGGGTCAGGGGCGTTTGGGTCATGGGCGTTTGGGTCAGAGGCGTTTGGGTCAGGGGCGTTTGGGTCAGAGGCGTTTGGGTCAGAGGCGTTTGGGTCAGGGGCGTTTGGGTCATGGGCGTTTGGGTCATGGGCGTTTGGGTCAGAGGCGTTTGGGTCAGAGGCGTTTGGGTCAGAGGCGTTTGGGTCAGAGGCGTTTGGGTCAGAGGCGTTTGGGTCATGGGCGTTTGGGTCAGGGGCGTTTGGGTCATGGGCGTTTGGGTCATGGGCGTTTGGGTCATGGGCGTTTGGGTCATGGGCGTTTGGGTCATGGGCATTTGGGTCAGAGGCGTTTGGGTCAGAGGCGTTTGGGTCAGAGGCGTTTGGGTCAGAGGCGTTTGGGTCAGAGGCGTTTGGGTCAGAGGCGTTTGGGTCAGAGGCGTTTGGGTCAGAGGCGTTTGGGTCAGGGGCGTTTGGGTCAGGGGCGTTTGGGTCATGGGCGTTTGGGTCATGGGCGTTTGGGTCAGAGGCGTTTGGGTCATGGGCGTTTGGGTCATGGGCGTTTGGGTCATGGGCGTTTGGGTCATGGGCGTTTGGGTCATGGGCGTTTTGGGTCATGGGCGTTTGGGTCAGAGGCGTTTGGGTCAGGGGCGTTTGGGTCAGGGGCGTTTGGGTCATGGGCGTTTGGGTCAGAGGCGTTTGGGTCATGGGCGTTTGGGTCAGAGGCGTTTGGGTCAGAGGCGTTTGGGTCAGAGGCGTTTGGGTCATGGGCGTTTGGGTCATGGGCGTTTGGGTCATGGGCGTTTGGGTCATGGGCGTTTGGGTCATGGGCGTTTGGGTCAGAGGCGTTTGGGTCAGGGGCGTTTGGGTCAGGGGTGTTTGGGTCATGGGCGTTTGGGTCAGGGGCGTTTGGGTCAGGGGCGTTTGGGTCATGGGCGTTTGGGTCATGGGCGTTTGGGTCAGGGGCGTTTGGGTCAGAGGCGTTTGGGTCATGGGCGTTTGGGTCAGAGGCGTTTGGGTCAGAGGCGTTTGGGTCATGGGCGTTTGGGTGATGGGCGTTTGGGTCATGGGCGTTTGGGTCAGAGGCGTTTGGGTCATGGGCGTTTGGGTCAGAGGCGTTTGGGTCAGGGGCGTTTGGGTCAGGGGCGTTTGGGTCAGGGGCGTTTGGGTCAGAGGCGTTTGGGTCAGGGGCGTTTGGGTCATGGGCGTTTGGGTCATGGGCGTTTGGGTCAGGGGCGTTTGGGTCAGAGGCGTTTGGGTCATGGGCGTTTGGGTCATGGGCGTTTGGGTCATGGGCGTTTGGGTCAGAGGCGTTTGGGTCATGGGCGTTTGGGTCATGGGCGTTTGGGTCATGGGCGTTTGGGTCATGGGCGTTTGGGTCATGGGCGTTTGGGTCAGGGGCGTTTGGGTCAGGGGCGTTTGGGTCAGAGGCGTTTGGGTCAGGGGCGTTTGGGTCAGAGGCGTTTGGGTCAGGGGCGTTTGGGTCAGAGGCGTTTGGGTCAGAGGCGTTTGGGTCAGAGGCGTTTGGGTCATGGGCGTTTGGGTCAGAGGCGTTTGGGTCAGAGGCGTTTGGGTCAGAGGCGTTTGGGTCAGAGGCGTTTGGGTCATGGGCGTTTGGGTCAGGGGCGTTTGGGTCAGGGGCGTTTGGGTCAGGGGAGTTTGGGTCATGGGCGTTTGGGTCAGGGGCGTTTGGGTCAGAGGCGTTTGGGTCATGGGCGTTTGGGTCAGGGGCGTTTGGGTCATGGGCGTTTGGGTCATGGGCGTTTGGGTCAGAGGCGTTTGGGTCATGGGCGTTTGGGTCAGAGGCGTTTGGGTCAGAGGCGTTTGGGTCAGAGGCGTTTGGGTCATGGGCGTTTGGGTCATGGGCGTTTGGGTCAGAGGCGTTTGGGTCAGAGGCGTTTGGGTCAGGGGCGTTTGGGTCATGGGCGTTTGGGTCATGGGCGTTTGGGTCATGGGCGTTTGGGTCAGAGGCGTTTGGGTCATGGGCGTTTGGGTCATGGGCGTTTGGGTCATGGGCGTTTGGGTCATGGGCGTTTGGGTCAGAGGCGTTTGGGTCAGAGGCGTTTGGGTCAGAGGCGTTTGGGTCATGGGCGTTTGGGTCAGAGGCGTTTGGGTCAGAGGCGTTTGGGTCAGAGGCGTTTGAGTCATGGGCGTTTGGGTCATGGGCGTTTGGGTCATGGGCGTTTGGGTCATGGGCGTTTGGGTCAGAGGCGTTTGGGTCATGGGGTTTGGGTCATGGGCGTTTGGGTCATGGGCGTTTGGGTCAGAGGCGTTTGGGTCATGGGCGTTTGGGTCAGAGGCGTTTGGGTCATGGGCGTTTGGGTCAGAGGCGTTTGGGTCATGGGCGTTTGGGTCAGAGGCGTTTGGGTCATGGGCGTTTGGGTCATGGGCGTTTGGGTCATGGGCGTTTGGGTCATGGGCGTTTGGGTCAGAGGCGTTTGGGTCAGAGGCGTTTGGGTCAGGGGCGTTTGGGTCATGGGCGTTTGGGTCATGGGCGTTTGGGTCATGGGCGTTTGGGTCATGGGCGTTTGGGTCAGAGGCGTTTGGGTCAGGGGCGTTTGGGTCAGGGGCGTTTGGGTCATGGGCGTTTGGGTCATGGGCGTTTGGGTCATGGGCGTTTGGGTCAGAGGCGTTTGGGTCAGAGGCGTTTGGGTCATGGGCGTTTGGGTCATGGGCGTTTGGGTCATGGGCGTTTGGGTCAGAGGCGTTTGGGTCAGAGGCGTTTGGGTCAGGGGCGTTTGGGTCAGGGGCGTTTGGGTCAGAGGCGTTTGGGTCATGGGCGTTTGGGTCATGGGCGTTTGGGTCATGGGCGTTTGGGTCATGGGCGTTTGGGTCAGGGGCGTTTGGGTCAGGGGCGTTTGGGTCATGGGCGTTTGGGTCAGGGGCGTTTGGGTCATGGGCGTTTGGGTCATGGGCGTTTGGGTCAGAGGCGTTTGGGTCAGAGGCGTTTGGGTCAAAGGCTTTTGGGTCAGGGGCGTTTGGGTCAGGGGCGTTTGGGTCATGGGCGTTTGGGTCATGGGCGTTTGGGTCATGGGCGTTTGGGTCAGAGGCGTTTGGGTCAGAGGCGTTTGGGTCAGAGGCGTTTGGGTCAGAGGCGTTTGGGTCATGGGCGTTTGGGTCAGAGGCGTTTGGGTCATGGGCGTTTGGGTCAGAGGCGTTTGGGTCAGAGGCGTTTGGGTCAAAGGCTTTTGGGTCAGGGGCGTTTGGGTCAGGGGCGTTTGGGTCAGGGGCGTTTGGGTCAGGGGCGTTTGGGTCATGGGCGTTTGGGTCAGAGGCGTTTGGGTCAGAGGCGTTTGGGTCAGAGGCGTTTGGATCATGGGCGTTTGGGTCAGAGGCGTTTGGGTCATGGGCGTTTGGGTCATGGGCGTTTGGGTCATGGGCGTTTGGGTCATGGGCGTTTGGGTCAGAGGCGTTTGGATCATGGGCGTTTGGGTCATGGGCGTTTGGGTCATGGGCGTTTGGGTCAGGGGCGTTTGGGTCATGGGCGTTTGGGTCATGGGCGTTTGGGTCATGGGCGTTTGGGTCAGAGGCGTTTGGGTCAGAGGCGTTTGGGTCATGGGCGTTTGGGTCAGGGGCGTTTGGGTCATGGGCGTTTGGGTCATGGGCGTTTGGGTCATGGGCGTTTGGGTCATGGGCGTTTGGGTCATGGGCGTTTGGGTCAGAGGCGTTTGGGTCATGGGCGTTTGGGTCAGGGGCGTTTGGGTCATGGGCGTTTGGGTCATGGGCGTTTGGGT
>OZ035836.1:40028414-40058414 GCA_964034765.1 Knipowitschia caucasica
CTGCAGACACAGCAAAACAGCCCAAACCACACAACAGTGAGGAAGAGAAGAGGAACTAAAGCCACAACATGATCAAAGAAGAAACCAAGCCCTGAACAGAGCTAGCTTACATCGTATCCTCTGGAGAGACTGGTCTATGGGAGAGACCTGCGGGACCGCCTCGGACTATCTACGCTCGGACTATCTACGCTCGGACTATCTGCCCTCGGACTATCTGCGCTGGGACTATCTACGCTCGGACTATCTACGCTCGGACTATCTACGCTGGGACTATCTACGCTCGGACTATCTACGCTGGGACTATCTACGCTCGGACTATCTGCCCTCGGACTATCTGCGCTGGGACTATCTACGCTCGGACTATCTACGCTCGGACTATCTACGCTGGGACTATATACGCTCGGACTATCTACGCTGGGACTATCTACGCTCGGACTATCTGCGCTCGGACTATCTGCGCTCGGACTATCTGCGCTCGGACTATCTACGCTCGGACTATCTGCGCTCGGACTATCTACGCTCGGACTATCTACGCTGGACTATCTACGCTGGGACTATCTACGCTCGGACTATCTACGCTGGGACTATCTACGCTCGGACTATCTACGCTGGGACTATCTACGCTCGGACTATCTGCCTCGGACTATCTGCGCTGGGACTATCTACGCTCGGACTATCTACGCTCGGACTATCTACGCTGGGACTATCTACGCTCGGACTATCTACGCTGGGACTATCTACGCTCGGACTATCTACGCTGGGACTATCTACGCTCGGACTATCTGCCCTCGGACTATCTGCGCTGGGACTATCTACGCTCGGACTATCTACGCTCGGACTATCTACGCTGGGACTATCTACGCTCGGACTATCTACGCTGGGACTATCTACGCTCGGACTATCTACGCTCGGACTATCTACGCTCGGACTATCTACGCTCGGACTATCTACGCTGGGACTATCTACGCTCGGACTATCTACGCTCGGACTATCTACGCTCGGACTATCTACGCTCGGACTATCTGCGCTCGGACTATCTGCGCTCGGACTATCTGCGCTCGGACTATCTACGCTGGGACTATCTGCGCTCGGACTATCTGCGCTCGGACTATCTGCGCTCGGACTATCTGCGCTCGGACTATCTACGCTCGGACTATCTACGCTCGGACTATCTGCGCTCGGACTATCTGCGCTCGGACTATCTGCGCTCGGACTATCTGCGCTCGGACTATCTGCGCTGGGACTATCTGCGCTGGGACTATCTACGCTCGGACTATCTACGCTGGGACTATCTACGCTCGGACTATCTACGCTCGGACTATCTACGCTGGGACTATCTACGCTCGGACTATCTGCGCTCGGACTATCTGCGCTCGGACTATCTGCGCTCGGACTATCTACGCTCGGACTATCTACGCTGGGACTATCTACGCTCGGACTATCTGCGCTCGGACTATCTGCGCTCGGACTATCTGCGCTCGGACTATCTGCGCTGGGACTATCTGCGCTGGGACTATCTACGCTCGGACTATCTACGCTGGGACTATCTACGCTCGGACTATCTACGCTCGGACTATCTACGCTGGGACTATCTGCGCTCGGACTATCTACGCTCGGACTATCTACGCTGGGACTATCTACGCTCGGACTATCTGCGCTCGGACTATCTGCGCTCGGACTATCTGCGCTCGGACTATCTGCGCTGGGACTATCTACGCTCGGACTATCTACGCTGGCACTATCTACGCTCGGACTATCTACGCTCGGACTATCTACGCTGGGACTATCTACGCTCGGACTATCTACGCTCGGACTATCTGCGCTCGGACTATCTGCGCTCGGACTATCTGCGCTCGGACTATCTGCGCTCGGACTATCTACGCTGGGACTATCTACGCTCGGACTATCTACGCTGGGACTATCTACGCTCGGACTATCTGCGCTCGGACTATCTGCGCTCGGACTATCTGCGCTCGGACTATCTGCGCTCGGACTATCTACGCTCGGACTATCTGCGCTTACTAGGATTGTAACATGACTCTACAAGATTTGCCCATCGAGAGACAGAAAGTTTAGCCCATTCCTCTTTACAAAACAACTCTAGCTCTGCCAAATTAGACAGAGAGCGTATACGAACAGCAGTTTCCAGGCCTTTCATCTGATTTTGTTGGATTTAGGTCTGGCCCAGTCTCACACAGAGGCACTGTCTAAGTCCTGGATCGATGTGTCAAAAACAAACAAATAGACAAATGAAAACTGTGAACAGATCCTGCAATATTGTGACGTGTTTTAGGAGGAAGAAAGCGAGTTATGAGCTCGGGGAGAGAGTAATGCAATCCACAGCTTTTTGATTCCTCTAGAGCCATATGGCGTGGCTGCGGGCTGGAGAGAAGAACAAACAATAATTTGACGCCAGGGACTGGGACTCTGCAAAGATGAAGGGAAAGTGGAATTCACCAGGGACTAAAAATAACAGGCTATTTTGAGAGCGTTCCAGATATGAGCATATTGTGATTAGGAGCTGGCGACCGACCAAACCAGCGACGAGACGGCCTGCGGCAAAGTCACACAGACGGAACGAGGAAGCAGCGAGAGGACCGGGCTGACCTCCACTGAAGCAGGAGGGTTAAGACGATACAGGGGGAGACTATCACCTGGCTACATTTATGGACATTTACAGTGCCTTGCAAAAGTATTCGGCCCCCTTGAACATTTCGCCACATTTCAGGCTTCAAACATAAAGATATAAAAAAAAAAATAGTTTTTGTCAAGAATCAACAAGTGGGACACAATCGTGAAGTGGAACTAAATTTATTGGATAATTTAAACTTTTTTAACAAATAAACTGAAAAGTGGGGCGTGCAATATTATTCGGCCCCCTTGCCCTAATACTTTGTAGCGCCACCTTTTGCTGCAATTACAGCTGCAAGTCGCTTGGGGTATGTCTCTATCAGTTTTGCACATCGAGAGACTGGAATTCTTGCCCATTCTTCCTTGCAAAACAGCTGGAGCTCAGTGAGGTTGGATGGAGAGCGTTTGTGAACAGCAGTCTTCAGCTCTTTCCACAGATTCTGGATTGGATTCAGGTCTGGACTTTGACTTGGCCATTCTAACACCTGGATACGTCTATTTGTGAACCATTCCATTGTAGATTTGGCTTTATGTTTTGGATCATTGTCCTGTTGGAAGATAAATGTCCGTCCCAGTCTCAGGTCTTTTGCAGACTCCAACAGGTTTTCTTCCAGAATGGTCCTGTATTTGGCTCCATCCATCTTCCCATCAATTTTAGCCATCTTCCCTGTCCCTGCTGAAGAAAAGCAGGCCCAAACCATGATGCTGCCACCACCATGTTTGACAGTGGGGATGGTGTGTTCAGGGTGATGAGCTGTGTTGCTTTTACGCCAAACATATCGTTGTGCATTGTGGCCAAAAAGTTCGATTTTGGTTTCATCTGACCAGAGCACCTTCTTCCACATGTTTGGTGTGTCTCCCAGGTGGCTTGTGGCAAACTTTAAACCAGACTTTTTATGGATATCTTTGAGAAATGGCTTTCTTCTTGCCACTCTTCCATAAAGGCCAGATTTGTGCAGTGCACGACTGATTGTTGTCCTATGGACAGACTCTCCCACCTCAGCTGTAGTTATCTGCAGTTCATCCAGAGTGAACATGGGCCTCTTGGCTGCATCTCTGATCAGTCTTCTCCTTGTTTGAGATGAAAGTTTGGAGGGACGGCCGGGTCTTGGTAGATTTGCAGTGGTCTGATACTCCTTCCATTTCAATATAACTGCTTGCACAGTGCTCCTTGAGATGTTTAAAGCTTGGGAAATCTTTTTGTATCCAAATCCAGCTTTAAACTTCTCCACAACAGTATCTCGGACCTGCCTGGTGTGTTCCTTTGTCTTCATGGTTCTCTCTGTGCTTTAAACAGAACCCTGAGACTATCAAAGAGCAGGTGCATTTATACGGAGACTTGATTACACAGAGGTGCATTCTATTTATCATCATCAGTCATTTAGGACAACATTGGATCATTCAAAGATCCTCACTGAACTTCTGGACTGAGTTTGCTGCACTGAAAGTAAAGGGGCCGAATAATATTGCACGCCCCAATTTTCAGTTTTTTATTTGTTAAAAAAGTTTAAATTATCCAATAAATTTCGTTCCACTTCACGATTGTGTCCCACTTGTTGTTGGCACTTGTTATTGGCAATGCACTGTATCTGCACTAATAGACACTTTTCTGAACCAATACCAATGAGTTTTCAGTTTTATCTCTTGTGTTTGAACAGCGGTTCTCTGGTCTGTGTTGGCGAAATCAACGGTTGTGTAAAGCCATATCAGCGTCAGCAATTACTTAAACCACAAAGGCGCCTCTCACTTCAGACGGACCAGCGCTGAGCCATATTGAGATTCAGGGCCGTCTTGCTGAGCTCAGTCCGTTCCCGCTTCCAGACAGCTGCCAATGCGGACAAGACATTAATCAACCCGTCCCTCTCCCATCCACAGCCCGATGCTGCCACCGTCACTCACGCAGACACCTCTCCCTTTTTACAAGCTGCTCTTTTCCAGCGCCAAAAACACACTTGGCTTACGAGACAGAAGCAGGATTGGTTTTTCTACTGGTGACAAGCTAAATTATGTGTGGAGGACTTAGGGGAAAAGTAAACAGAACAGAAAAGGGAGCAGAAGCTAATGCCTGGCTGTGGTGATGGAACATTGTTTTAGCTAAACTTTAGGGACGTTTTGGGAAATGAAATTGGACAAGTTTTACAAACACTTGTGAAACTTGGGCGGATGGCGACTGACAAACACAAATTTGTTAAATGTGTAAATGTTGTTGAGTATTTGAAGATTCCAAGCGTTTAGGGACAAGTGAAAATCAGCGGTTTCTTTTTAGAATTTTAAAAAGGGTTGAACCAAGAGCTTTCTCAAAGCCTCGGTCCCGGGTCTACAGCCTCGGTCCCGGGTCTACAGCCTCGGTCCCGGGTCTACAGCCTCGGTCCTGGGTCTACAGCCTCGGTCCTGGGTCTACAGCCTCGGTCCTGGGTCTACAGCCTCGGTCCTGGGTCTACAGCCTCGGTCCTGGGTCTACAGCCTCGGTCCTGGGTCTACAGCCTCGGTCCTGGGTCTACAGCCTCGGTCCTGGGTCTACAGCCTCGGTCCTGGGTCTACAGCCTCGGTCCTGGGTCTACAGCCTCGGTCCTGGGTCTACAGCCTCAGTCCTGGGTCTTAAACGGTTGAAACAAAGCCGAAATACCCAAACAGGAATAAAAACCGACGCCATCTCTCACTTTAAAACCACTTTTATCCGAGACCTTGTTTACACCGCGCTTCCTCTTCCATTTTCCATTGAGCAGAGACTCAGAATGCAGCCACACACCCCGCGGACACTGCACTGTGACCTCCAGATCTCGGCGAGAGCTCGGCCTCCTGCTGCTGAGCCTGAATCCTGCTTCACTTATTCTCTCGCCGTGTCCACTTCTCACGCCCGCAACTCTGCATGGTGACCGCCAGCCTCCCCCTCAGATTACCCAGAAGTCCATGTGTGCGGGTCTTTGTTCTCTGCATTCAAGTTGGGGATTGGTAGAAGTCACAGGGCGATGGAGCTATTGAAGTTCAGACTTTGGAGTTTTCTTATATGGTTATTTTTGCTTCAACAGTAAAACCATGATTCAAATTCAGTTACGCCAGCTACACAAGATATTAATTATTGTCATAGCAAACGTATCCCTAAGTATCTATGTACTTAGCTTCACTCGTGGGTGAGGAGGGTTGGTGTAGGGTTGGTGTAGGGTAGGGTAGAGTTGGTGTAAGGTAGGATAGGGTAGAGTAGGTGTAGAGTAGTTGTAGGGTAGGGTAGAGTAGGTGTAGGGTAAGATAGGGTAGAGTAGGTGTAGAGTAGAGAAGGTGTAGAGTAGGTGTAGGGTAGGTGTAGAGTAGAGTAGTTGTAGGGTAGAGTAGGTATAGGGTAGAGTAGGTGTAGAGTAGAGTAGGTGTAGGGTAGGGTAGAGTAGGCGTAGAGTAGAGTAGGTGTAGGGTAGGGTAGAGTAGGTGTAGGGTAGGGGTAGAGTAGGTGTAGGGTAGAGTAGGTGTAGAGTAGATGTAGGGTAGGGTAGGTGTAGAGTAGGTGTAGGGTAGGGTAGGTGTAGGGTAGAGTAGGTGTAGAGTAGGTGTAGGGTAGGGGTAGAGTAGGTGTAGGGTAGGTGTTGGGTACAGTAGGTGTAGGGTAGGTGTAGTGTAGAGTAGAGTAGGTGTAGGGTAGAGTAGAGTAGGTGTAGGGTAGAGTAGGTGTAGGGTAGGGTAGAGTAGGTGGTAGGGTAGGATAGGATAGAGTAGGTGTAGGTTCAGGGTAGAGTATTTGTAGGGAAGGTGTAGGATAGGTGTAGGGTAGGGTAGAGTAGGTGTAGGGTAAGGTAGAGTAGGTGTAGGGTAGAGTAGGTGTAGGGTAGGGTAGAGTAGGTGTAGGGTAGGTGTACAGTAGGTGTAGGGTAGAGTAAAGTATGTGTAGGGTAGAGTAGGTGTAGAGTAGGTGTGGGGTAGGTGTAGAGTAGGTGTAGGGTAGAGTAGAGTAAGTGTAGAGTAGAGTAGAGTAGGTGTAGGATAGAATAGGTGTAGGGTAGGGGTAGAGTAGGTGTAGGGTAGGGTAGAGTAGGTGTAGGGTAGGGTAGATGTAGGGTAGAGTAGGTGTAGAGTAGAGTAGGTATAGGGTAGGTGTAGAGTAGGTGTAGGGTAGAGTAGGTGTAGAGGTAGGGTAGAGTAGGTGTAGGGTAGGTGTAGATCAGGTGTAGGGTAGAGTAGGTGTAGGGTAGAGTAGGTGTAGAGTAGGTGTAGGGTAGAGTAGGTGTAGAGTAGGTGTAGGGTAGAGTAGGTATAGGGTAGGTGTAGAGTAGGTGTAGGGTAGGTGTAGAGTAGAGTAGGTGTAGAGTAGGTGTAGGGTAGAGTAGGTATAGGGTAGGTGTAGAGTAGGGTAGGTGTAGGGTAGGGTAGGGTAGAGTAGGTGTAGAGTAGGGTAGGTGTAGGGTAGAGTAGGTGTAGGGTAGGGTAGGTGTAGAGTAGGTGTAGAGTAGGGTAGGTGTAGGTGTAGGGTAGGGTAGAGTAGGTGTAGGGTAGGGTAGGGTAGAGTAGAGTAGGTGTAGAGTAGGTGTAGTGTAGAGTAGGTGTAGGGTAGGATAAGTGTAGGGTAGGTGTAGAGTAGGTGTAAGGTAGAGTAGGTGTAGGGTAGGGTAGAGTAGGTGTAGGGTAGGGTAGGGTAGAGTAGAGTAGGTGTAGAGTAGGTGTAGTGTAGAGTAGGTGTAGGGTAGGATAAGTGTAGGGTAGGTGTAGAGTAGGTGTAAGGTAGAGTAGGTGTAGGGTAGGTGTAGAGTAGGTGTAGGGTAGAGTAGGTGTAGGGTAGGTGTAGAGTAGGTGTAGGGTAGGGTAGGTGTAGAGTAGGTGTAGGGTAGAGTAGGAGTAGGGTAGAGTAGGTGTGGGGTAGGGGTAGGTGTAGGGTAGGTGTAGGGTAGAGTAGGTGTAGGGTAGAGTAGGTGTAGGGTAGGCTAGGGTAGAGTAGGTGTAGAGTAGGTGTAGGGTAGAGTAGGTGGTAGGGTAGGATAGGGTAGAGTAGGTGTAGAGTAGGTGTAGGGTAGGGTAGAGTAGGTGGTAGGGTAGGATAGGGTAGAGTAGGTATAGAGTAGGTGTAGAGTAGGTGTAGGTGTAGGGTAGGGTAGAGTATTTGTAGGGAAGGTGTAGGATAGGTGTAGGGTAGGTGTAGAGTAGGTGTAGAGTAGGGTAGGGTAGGTGTAGAGTAGGGTAGGGTAGAGTAGAGAAAGGCAGGTGAAAGTAGGGCCAAAGTTGCGTTTCCGTCGCAAGAACTTTGGGGTAATTTTTAAGGGCCAGCCCCGTCGGTGCGTGTCTCCTCTACAGGAGCCTCCCCCACAGGAGCCTCCCCCACAGGAGCCTCCCCCACAGGAGCCTCCCCCACAGGAGCCTCCACTACAGGAGCCTCCACTACAGGAGCCTCCCCCACAGGAGCCTCCACTACAGGAGCCTCCACTACAGGAGCCTCCACTACAGGAGCCTCCACTACAGGAGCCTCCACTACAGGAGCCTCCACTACAGGAGCCTCCACTACAGGAGCCTCCCCCACAGGAGCCTCCCCCACAGGAGCCTCCCCCACAGGAGCCTCCCCCACAGGAGCCTCCACTACAGGAGCCTCCCCCACAGGAGCCTCCCCCACAGGAGCCTCCCCCACAGGAGCCTCCCCCACAGGAGCCTCCACTACAGGAGCCTCCCCCACAGGAGCCTCCACTACAGGAGCCTCCCCCACAGGAGCCTCCCCCACAGGAGCCTCCACTACAGGAGCCTCCCCCACAGGAGCCTCCACTACAAGAGCCTCCCCCACAGGAGCCTCCACTACAGGAGCCTCCCCCACAGGAGCCTCCACTACAGGAGCCTCCCCCACAGGAGCCTCCCCCACAGGAGCCTCCCCCACAGGAGCCTCCACTACAGGAGCCTCCACTACAGGAGCCTCCCCCACAGGAGCCTCCACTACAGGAGCCTCCCCCACAGGAGCCTCCACTACAGGAGCCTCCCCCACAGGAGCCTCCACTACAGGAGCCTCCACTACAGGAGCCTCCCCCACAGGAGCCTCCACTACAGGAGCCTCCCCCACAGGAGCCTCCACTACAGGAGCCTCCCCCACAGGAGCCTCCACTACAGGAGCCTCCCCCACAGGAGCCTCCACTACAGGAGCCTCCCCCACAGGAGCCTCCACTACAGGAGCCTCCCCCACAGGAGCCT
This sequence comes from Knipowitschia caucasica, assembly GCA_964034765.1. Classification (NCBI taxonomy): domain Eukaryota; kingdom Metazoa; phylum Chordata; class Actinopteri; order Gobiiformes; family Gobiidae; genus Knipowitschia; species Knipowitschia caucasica. Next base: position 40,037,193 of record OZ035836.1, read on the forward strand.
CCACTACAGGAGCCTCCCCCACAGGAGCCTCCACTACAGGAGCCTCCCCCACAGGAGCCTCCACTACAGGAGCCTCCCCCACAGGAGCCTCCACTACAGGAGCCTCCCCCACAGGAGCCTCCACTACAGGAGCCTCCCCCACAGGAGCCTCCACTACAGGAGCCTCCCCCACAGGAGCCTCCCTACAGCAGCCTCCCCCACAGGGCCATTTATAGGAACATTTACGGGAACCAACGGAGTCCCTCCTCCATGCTAGGTACTCTGTTCGGCCCTGAACTGCTCCTGGTGGGGTTTGGGGTTAACCCGGCACTGAAGCTGGCACAGGCTCTGATGCCAGCAGAAAGCACTAAAACAACTGGATTTTTAAAATCCAGTAGCATTAGCCTAGCACCATTAGCCTAGCAGCATCAGCCTAGCAGCATCAGCCTAGCATCATTAGCCTAGCAGCATTAGCTTAGCAGCCTTAGCCTAGCAGCATTAGCCTAGCAGCATTAGCTTAGCAGCCTTAGCCTAGCAGCCTTAGCCTAGCAGCATTAGCCTAGCAGCCTTAGCCTAGCAGCATTAGCTTAGCAGCATTAGCCTAGCAACCACAACTGGAAACAGCGAACAACAACATCAAGACGTACGATAAATGGAGGGATGATGAGGTCCGAGGGAGAGGACCACTGAGAGGACCACTGAGAGGACCACTGAGGGGACCACAGAGAGGACCACAGAGAGGATCACAGAGAGGATCACAGAGAGGATCACAGAGAGGACCACAGAGAGGACCACAGAGAGGACCACTGAGAGGACCACTGAGAGGACTACAGAGAGGACTACAGAGAGGACCACAGAGAGGACCACAGAGAGGACCACTGAGAGGACCACTGAGGGGACCACAGAGAGGACCACAGAGAGGATCACAGAGAGGATCACAGAGAGGATCACAGAGAGGACCACAGAGAGGACCACTGAGAGGACCACTGAGAGGACTACAGAGAGGACTACAGAGAGGACCACAGAGAGGACCACAGAGAGGACCACTGAGAGGACTACAGAGAGGACCACTGAGAGGACCACTGAGAGGACTACAGAGAGGACTACAGAGAGGACCACAGAGAGGACCACAGAGAGGACCACTGAGAGGACTACAGAGAGGACTACAGAGAGGACCACAGAGAGGACTACAGAGAGGACCATTGAGAGGACCACTGAGAGGACCACTGAGAGGACCACTGAGAGGACCACTGAGGGGACCACTGAGGGGACCACAGAGAGGACCACAGAGAGGACCACTGAGAATACCACTGAGAGGACCACTGAGAGGACTACAGAGAGGACTACAGAGAGGACCACAGAGAGGACCACAGAGAGGACCACTGAGAGGACCACTGAGAGGACCACTGAGAGGACCACTGAGAGGACCACTGAGAGGACTACAGAGAGGACCACTGAGGGGACCACTGAGAGGACTACAGAGAGGACTACAGAGAGGACCACAGAGAGGACCACAGAGAGGATCACAGAGAGGATCACAGAGAGGATCACAGAGAGGACCACAGAGAGGACCACAGAGAGGACCACAGAGAGGACCACTGAGAGGACTACAGAGAGGACCACAGAGAGGACCACTGAGGGGACCACTGAGAGGACCACAGAGGGGACCACTGAGAGGATCACAGAGAGGACCACAGAGAGGACCACTGAGAGGACTACAGAGAGGACTACAGAGAGGACCACTGAGAGGACCACTGAGGGGACCACTGAGAGGACCACAGAGGGGACCACTGAGAGGACTACAGAGAGGACCACAGAGAGGACCAAAGAGAGGACCACAGAGAGGACCAAAGAGAGGACCACAGAGAGGACCACAGAGGACCACTGAGAGGACTACAGAGAGGACTACAGAGAGGACCACAGAGAGGACCACAGAGAGGACCACAGAGGACCACTGAGAGGACTACAGAGAGGACCACTGAGAGGACCACTGAGAGGACCACTGAGAGGACCACTGAGGGGACCACTGAGAGGACTACAGAGAGGACCACTGAGGGGACCACTGAGAAGACCACAGAGGACCACAGAGGACCACTGAGAGGACTACAGAGAGGACCACAGAGAGGACCACTGAGAGGACCACTGAGAGGACCACTGAGAGGACCACTGAGGGGACCACTGAGAGGACCACTGAGAGGACCACTGAGGGGACCACTGAGAGGACTACAGAGAGGACCACAGAGAGGACCACAGAGAGGACCACAGAGAGGACCACTGAGGGGACCACTGAGAGGACCACAGAGAGGACCACAGAGAGGACCACAGAGAGGACTACAGAGAGGACTACAGAGAGGACCACAGAGAGGACCACAGAGAGAACCACAGAGAGAACCACAGAGAGGACCACTAATAGGACCACTGAGGGGACCACTGAGAGGACTACAGAGAGGACCACTGAGGGGACCACTGAGGGGACCACTGAGAGGACCACAGAGAGGACCACAGAGGACCACAGAGAGGACCACAGAGAGGACCACAGAGGACCACTGAGAGGACCACTGAGAGGACCACTGAGGGGACCACTGAGAGGACTACAGAGAGGACCACAGAGAGGACCACAGAGAGGACCACTGAGGGGACCACTGAGAGGACCACTGAGAGGACCACAGAGAGGACCACAGAGAGGACTACAGAGAGGACCACAGAGAAAACCACAGAGAGGACCACTGAGAGGACCACTGAGAGGACCACTGAGGGGACCACTGAGGGGACCACTGAGAGGACTACAGAGAGGACCACTGAGGGGACCACAGAGAGGACCACTAAGAGGACCACTGAGAGGACCACTGAGGGGACCACTGAGAGGACTACAGAGAGGACTACAGAGAGGACTACAGAGAGGACCACTGAGGGGACTACAGAGAGGACCACAGAGAGGACCACTGAGAGGACCACTGAGGGGACCACTGAGAGGACCACTGAGAGGACTACAGAGAGGACTACAGAGAGGACTACAGAGAGGACCACAGAGAGGACCACAGAGAGAACCACAGAGAGGACCACTGAGAGGACCACTAAGAGGACCACTGAGGGGACCACTAAGAGGACCACTGAGGGGACCACTGACAGGACTACAGAGAGGACCACAGAGAGGACCACAGAGAGGACTACTGAGGGGACCACTGAGAGGACCACAGAGAGGACCACAGAGAGGACTACAGAGAGGACTACAGAGAGGACCACAGAGAGGACCACAGAGAAAACCACAGAGAAAACCACAGAGGGGACCACTGAGAGGACCACTAAGAGGACCACTGAGGGGACCACTGAGGGGACCACTGAGAGGACTACAGAGAGGACCACTGAGGGGACCACAGAGCGGACCACTAAGAGGACCACTGAGAGGACTACAGAGAGGACTACAGAGAGGACCACTGAGAGGACCACTAAGAGGACCACTGAGGGGACCACTGAGGGGACCACTGAGAGGACTACAGAGAGGACCACAGAGAGGACCACAGAGAGGACCACAGAGAGGACCACAGAGAGAACCACAGAGAGAACCACTGAGAGGACCACTAAGAGGACCACTGAGGGGACCACTGAGAGGACTACAGAGAGGACCACTGAGGGGACCACAGAGAGGACCACAGAGAGGACCACTGAGAGGACCACTGAGGGGACCACTGAGAGGACTACAGAGAGGACCACAGAGAGGACCACTGAGAGGACCACTGAGGGGACCACTGAGAGGACCACTGAGAGGACTACAGAGAGGATCACAGAGAGGACTACAGAGAGGACCACAGAGAGGACCACTGAGAGGACCACTGAGGGGACCACTGAGGGGACCACTGAGAGGACTACAGAGAGGACCACTGAGGGGACCACTGAGAGGACTACAGAGAGGACTACAGAGAGGACCACAGAGGACCACTGAGGGGACCACTGAGGGGACCACTGAGAGGACCACTGAGAGGACCACTGAGGGGACCACTGAGGGGACCACTGAGAGGACCACTGAGGGGACCAGAGGGGACCACTGAGGGGACCACTGAGAGGACTACAGAGAGGACCACAGAGGACCACTGAGAGGACCACTGAGAGGACCACTGAGAGGACCACTGAGAGGACCACTGAGAGGACCACAGAGAGGACCACTGAGAGGACCACTAAGAGGACCACTGAGGGGACCACTGAGGGGACCACTGAGAGGACTACAGAGAGGACCACAGAGAGGACCACAGAGAGAACCACAGAGAGAACCACTGAGAGGACCACTAAGAGGACCACTGAGGGGACCACTGAGAGGACTACAGAGAGGACCACTGAGGGGACCACAGAGAGGACCACAGAGAGGACCACTGAGAGGACCACTGAGGGGACCACTGAGAGGACCACTGAGAGGACTACAGAGAGGATCACAGAGAGGACTACAGAGAGGACCACAGAGAGGACCACTGAGAGGACCACTGAGGGGACCACTGAGGGGACCACTGAGAGGACTACAGAGAGGACCACTGAGGGGACCACTGAGAGGACTACAGAGAGGACTACAGAGAGGACCACAGAGGACCACTGAGGGGACCACTGAGAGGACTACAGAGAGGACTACAGAGAGGACCACAGAGGACCACTGAGGGGACCACTGAGGGGACCACTGAGAGGACCACTGAGAGGACCACTGAGGGGACCACTGAGGGGACCACTGAGAGGACCACTGAGGGGACCAGAGGGGACCACTGAGGGGACCACTGAGAGGACCACAGAGAGGACCACAGAGGACCACTGAGAGGACCACTGAGAGGACCACTGAGAGGACCACTGAGAGGACCACTGAGAGGACCACTGAGGGGACCACTGAGAGGACCACTGAGGGGACCACTGAGGGGACCACTGAGAGGACCACTGAGAGGACCACTGAGAGGACCACTGAGAGGACCACTGAGGGGACCACAGAGAGGACCACAGAGAGGACCACTGAGGGGACCACAGAGAGGACAACTGAGGGGACCACAGAGAGGACCACAAAAAGCCTGATAATGCTCCAGATTTTCTGGTGACAGAAGCAGCAGACTGTGTTGAAAAGGGGCCGCTTCTGCACGTGTCGAGATGAATCGCTGTCAGAAAAAGAACATAACCTTCATCATTAAAATGGAGCCTGCCACAAAAGAGAGAATATCCTGCTTTTTTTGACACGTTAACAGCAAATGAGGAAACTGTTTCACGCTTTAGCCACAATAACAATTTAATTTCATGCAGGTAAAACGCTGCATTTGTTCAACAGAACTGGCCAAAATGACTAAAAGCCTCTCCTCAGACCATGAGAAGAATCTGAGCCAAGTGAGAGAGTGTTCTCCAGAGCTGGGGAAATGTAGAGCCCAAAACACAAAGGCCTGAACTGTGGAAGTATGACGGCCAAGAATACATCTGTCCATTTCTTCCACTTAATCCGGGTCATGAGGGCGGCTTCCTGCAGCTCCTCTGGGGGAATCCTGAGGCGTTCCCAGAGACAGTCCCTCAGTGTCCCGGTCTCCTCCTGGTCTCCTCCCGGTGAGACAGGCCAGAACCAGGATTACCCAGTGACCCCGGTTTATATATACTGTATATAAAACGTTTTTGAAGTAACTTGCCCAACTCTGTAAACAAAGTATATCACAGATGATTCTCTGATCTGCGTTGGCGAACTGACAACTTTGCACAGTCCTCCAATAATACTGTGGTGATTTAGGGCTGTGCAAAAATAATTGACACGTCTGGTATAGAACATTTCAGACGAAGCACCAGAAAACAGAAAACAGAAAACACATTGACAATCAGATCAAAGAGTCCGTTTGGAGATGATGCTAATGTGGGATTTTTAACAAAGAACAAATTTTTACCTAAAAGGGCCGCTCTGTGCTGGAACACACGGATCCAGACCCAGGGACATGGACTCACATTTCTGAAGACGATGCTTTCAGGTTTTAAATTGGCCATTGTCAAAATCATGAGAGGTTTTTTATTGTGCGAGAGACTGAACAAGTGCGAAAACAACAATCTCAGCTGCAGAAGTAAAAACAGAAACGCTGGTGTTGGCCTCAGAGGTGGCACTTAACTGGTTTAGGAAAGTGTCTCATCACCGGAGGAGAGGGAGAGACTAGAGGGAGACCAAGGGGAGACCAGAGGGAGACCAGAGAGAGACCAGAGAGAGACCAGAGACTAGAGAGAGACTAGAGAGAGACCAGAGAGAAAGTAGAGACCAGAGAGAGACCAAAGAGAGACCAGAGAGAAAGTAGAGAGAGAACAGAGAGAGAGACCAGAGAGAGACAAGAGAGAGACCAGAGTGAGAGACAGACCAGAGCGAGACCAGAGAGACAGACCAGAGCGAGACCAGAGAGAGAGACCAGAGAGAGAGACCAGAGAGACCAGAGAGAGAGACCAGAGAGAGAGACCAGAGAGAGACCAGAGAGAGAGCAGAGCAGAGACAGAGCAGAGAGAGACCAGAGCGAGACCAGAGACAGACCAGAGCGAGACCAGAGAGAGAGACCAGAGAGAGAGACCAGAGAGAGAGACCAGAGAGAGACCAGAGCGAGACCAGAGAGACAGACCAGAGCGAGACAAGAGAGAGACCAGAGAGAGAGACCAGAGAGAGACCGAAGAAAGACCAGAGAGAGAGAGACTAGATGGAGATCAGAGAGACTACAACAGAGAGAGAGAGCAGAGAGAGACCAGAGAGAAAGTAGAAAGAGAAAGTAGAGAGAAAGTAGAGACAGACCAGAGCGAGACCAGAGAGCAAGACCAGAGAGCAAGACCAGAGAGACAGACCAGAGAGAGAGACCAGAGACAGAGACCAGAGAGAGACCAGAGAGACCAGAGCAGAGACAGAGCAGAGAGAGACCAGAGCGAGACCAGAGAGAGACCAGAGAGAGAGACCAGAGAGAGACCAGAGAGCAAGACCAGAGAGACAGACCAGAGAGACCAGAGAGAGAGACCAGAGAGAGACCAGAGACAGAGCAGAGAGAGACCAGAGCAAGACCAGAGAGAGAGACCAGAGAGAGAGACCAGAGAGAGACCAGAGCGAGACCAGACAGACCAGAGAGAGAGACCAAAGCGAGACCAAAGCGAGACCAGAGCGAGACCAGAGAGAGACCAGAAAGAGACCAGAGAGAGACCAGAGAGAGACCAGAAAGAGACCAGAGAGAGACCAGAAAGAGACCAGAGAGAGACCAGAGAGAGACCAGAGAGAGACCAGAGAGACTTTGAGTTTGAATGATCCTCTCTGCTTCATAAACAAACTTCCTGCTCTTTAGGATCCGTGTCGGAGGTCTTTCTTTGTGTCTGATTCCCATTAAAACCATTAATCCTGTCAGAGGAGCTGCTGATTACAGCCTCTTCTCTTCTGCAAGACATCCTCGAGCCCCAAACTAAGATATACCGAGAGCAGAAAGGTATTGAAGAGGCTGTTTACCGTTTAAACCATGTGTCATATTTGCCTCTGAAACACATTCCACTAAACCCTGCTTCAAACAGATTAAAGCAACATTCTCGGAGATGAACTTAAAAACGCCGATAGCTGCAGTTATTTAAACACATTATTTTTGCAGAGCCGCGGAACATTCTCTGAACGGTACAAAACGGTTGAAAGCACAGTCGTCAAATGAGTAGCTATCAGTAAATTGGACTGAGATAAAAAGGCAGGAGCAGGAGGTTGGACGATTGATATATTTTTAAGTCGTACTTTCGATCTCGCCGTCTCTGCTGAAAAACCAGAAAAGGCACAAATGTTTTCCTTTGAAGGGAAATGGTTTGGGCAGCTGTGAACACGTAATCTCACTTCAACTCTTATGTGTGCGGAGGAGGCGAGCTGGAGCCGTTGTGGACCAGGTGGAGCGGACCAGGTGTAGCTAAAGGCTCCTGGAGAAACCTGTGCCGTGAATAGGAATGCCTGATTGCACCTGTGCCGGCGCGAGGGGCTTATGCCGGATTTAAACTGCTCCAACGCAAGAGCAGAGTGTTCCAGGTCTTTCACACAGGTCTGAATCAGAGACATGGTAGCGCCGTATACTTAGAAATAATTATAATGCATCGGTTGGTCCCAGAGTCAGGACTGAACATGGGGAGAGACCAGAGAGAGAGACCAGAGAGAGAGGCCAGAGAGAGACCAGAGAGAGAGGCCAGAGAGAGACCAGAGAGAGACCAGAGAGAGAGACCAGAGAGAGAGACCGGGGAGAGACCAGGGAGAGACCAGAGAGAGGGACGAGAGAGAGACCAGAGAGAGACCAGGGAGAGACTAGAGAGAGACCAGAGAGAGACCAGAGAGAGACCAGGGAGAGACCAGAGAGAGACCAGAGAGAGACCAGAGAGAGACCAGAGAGAGAGACCAGGGAGAGACCAGAGAGAGACCAGAGAGAGACCAGAGAGAGAGGCCAGAGAGAGACCAGAGAGAGAGACCAGAGAGAGAGACCAGAGAGAGAGGCCAGAGAGAGACCAGAGAGAGACCAGAGAGAGACCAGAGAGAGAGGCCAGAGAGAGACCAGAGAGAGACCAGAGAGAGAGACCAGAGAGAGAGGCCAGAGAGAGACCAGAGAGAGACCAGAGAGAGACCAGAGAGAGACCAGAGAGAGAGGCCAGAGAGAGACCAGAGAGAGAGACCAGAGAGAGACCAGGGAGAGACCAGAGAGAGGGACCAGAGAGAGACCAGAGAGAGACCAGGGAGAGACCAGGGAGAGACTAGAGAGAGACCAGAGAAAGACCAGAGAGAGGGACCAGAGAGAGACACTAGAGAAGGACCAGAGAGAGACACTAGAGAAAGACCAGAGAGAGACCAGAGAGAGACAAGAGAGAGACCAGAGAGAGACCAGGGAGAGACCAGAGAGCGACAAGAGAGAGACCAGAGAGAGACCAGGGAGAGACCAGAGAAAGGTCTCTGGTCTCTCTCTCTCTGGTCTCTCTCACTCTGGTCTCTCTCACTTCCAAATGTCAGCGCTCTCCCTCTTCCACGTGCCCCATATTCCTCTAAATTTCCAATTGCCTCGTCTTAATCAGAATCAGAATAATTTTTATTGCCACGTAAGTAACAGGAAGGTCTGTTAAAATTGGAAATTGCTTTGGCTCAGTGCAACAGTCAGAAAGAGATAATAAAAAATAAAGAATAAAAAATAAATGTAAATTTAAAATAGAGTTACAGTTACTATTTATAATATACAAGTGCACATGGTGCACACAATGTAAGGTGACAGCAGTACAGTGAAGTAAAGTGACGTATGATGGGCAGTAAAGTGACTTTATAAAGGGCGGGGGGACAGGTTAAGAAGTGTTCAAGAGTCCAACAGCAGAGGGGAAGAAACTGTTCTTGTGGCGGGAGGTTCTAGTCCTGATGGACCGCAGCCTCCTGCCTGAGGGGAGTGGTTGGAATAGTCCATGTGCAGGTGAGAGGGGAGTGGTTGGAATAGTCCATGTGCAGGTGAGAGGGGAGTGGTTGGAATAGTCCATGTGCAGGTGAGAGGGGAGTGGTTGGAATAGTCCATGTGCAGGTGAGAGGGGAGTGGTTGGAATAGTCCATGTGCAGGTGAGAGGGGAGTGGTTGGAATAGTCCATGTGCAGGTGAGAGGGGAGTGGTTGGAATAGTCCATGTGCAGGGTGAGAGGGGAGTGGTTGGAATAGTCCATGTGCAAGGTGAGAGGGGAGTGGTTGGAATAGTCCATGTGCAGGGTGAGAGGGGAGTGGTTGGAATAGTCCATGTGCAGGTGAAAGGGGAGTGGTTGGAATAGTCCATGTGCAGGTGAGAGGGGAGTGGTTGGAATAGTCCATGTGCAGGGTGAGAGGGGAGTGGTTGGAATAGTCCATGTGCAGGTGAGAGGGGAGTGGTTGGAATAGTCCATGTGCAGGTGAGAGGGGTCGGCTGTGATACGACCAGCCCGGCCTCGAGCTCGGGCGACGTACAGGTCCTGCAGCGATGGAAGGCTGCGGCCGATCACTTCCTCTGCAGAGCGCACAATGCGCTGTAGTCTCTGTTTGTCCCTGACTGTGGCTCCAGCAAACCACACGGTGATGGAGGAGGTGATGGAGGAGGTGATGGAGGAGGTGATGGAGGAGGTGATGGAGGAGGTGATGAGGAGGTGATGAGGAGGTGATGAGGAGGTGATGGAGGAGGTGATGGAGGAGGTGATGGAGGAGGTGATGGAGGAGGTGATGGAGGAGGTGATGGAGGAGGTGATGGAGGAGGTGATGGAGGAGGTGATGGAGGAGGTGATGGAGGAGGTGATGAGGAGGTGATGGAGGAGATGGAGGAGGTGATGGAGGAGGTGATGGAGGAGGTGAGGATGGACTCGATGATGGCCGTGTAGAACTGCAGCTTGGCTTTCCTGAGCTGCCGCAGGAAGTACATCCTCTGCTGGGCCTTCTTGATGAGGAGCTGATGGTCGGCTCCCACTTGAGGTCCTGGTGATGGTGGTGCCCAGGAAACGGAAGGACTCCACAGAGGTGATGGGGGAGTCCATCACGGAGTCGTGGGGGCGGGGGGACAGTGCTCTTCCTGAAGTCCACAATCATCTCCACTGTCTTCTGGGCGTTCAGCTCCAGGTTGTTACCACTGCACCAGGACACCAGCCGGTCCACCTCCCTCCTGTAGGAGACACCAGGACACCAGCCGGTCCACCTCCTGTAGGAGACACCAGGACACCAGCCGGTCCACCTCCCTCCTGTAGGAGACACCAGGACACCAGCCGGTCCACCTCTCTCCTGTAGGAGACACCAGGACACCAGCCGGTCCACCTCCCTCCTGTAGGAGACACCAGGACACCAGCCGGTCCACCTCCCTCCTGTAGGAGACACCAGGACACCAGCCGGTCCACCTCCCTCCTGTAGGAGACACCAGGACACCAGCCGGTCCACCTCCCTCCTGTAGGAGACACCAGGACACCAGCCGGTCCACCTCCCTCCTGTAGGAGACACCAGGACACCAGCCGGTCCACCTCCCTCCTGTAGGAGACACCAGGACACCAGCCGGTCCACCTCCCTCCTGTAGTAGACACCAGGACACCAGCCGGTCCACCTCCCTCCTGTAGGAGACACCAGGACACCAGCCGGTCCACCTCCCTCCTGTAGGAGACACCAGGACACCAGCCGGTCCACCTCCCTCCTGTAGGCGGACTCATCGTTGTTGGAGATGAGTCCAATGAGGGTGGTGTCGTCTGCGAACTTGATCAGCTTCACGGAGTCGTGGCTGGAGGTGCAGTGGTTGGTGTACAGGGAGAAGAGCAGGGGAGAAAGAACACAGCCCTGTGGGGCTCCTGTATTTATAATCCGAGAGTCTGAGACATTCTTCCCCAGACGCACTTGCTGCTTCCTGTCTGTCAGGAAGTCAGTGATCCACCTGCAGGTGGAATCGGGCACGTTGAGCTGGGAGAGCTTGTCCTGGAGCAGGGATGGCAGGATTGTGTTGAAGGCAGAGCTGAAGTCCACGAACAGGACCCTGGCGTAGGTCCCCGGGGAGTCCAGGTGCTGTAGGATGTGGTGGAGGGCCAGGTTAATGGCGTCGTCTACAGATCTGTTGGCTCTGTAGGCGAACTGCAGGGGGTCCAGGAGGGGGGAGGTGAACTGCAGGGGGTCCAGGAGGGGGGAGGTGAACTGCAGGGGGTCCAGGAGGGGGAGGTGAACTGCAGGGGGTCCAGGAGGGGGGAGGTGAAGGACTTGAGATGGGAGAGAACCAGGCGTTCAAATGACTTCATGACGACAGACGTAAGTGCTACAGGTCTGTAGTCGTTGAGTCCTGTGATCCTGGGCTTCTTCGGGACGGGGACAATGATGGAGGATTTGAAGCAGGCCGGGACATGGCAGGACTGCAGAGAGGTGTTGAAGATGTCCGTGAACACAGGAGTAAGCTCACTGGGGCAGTGTCTCAGAGTGGCCGGAGACACGTGGTCCGGGCCAGGAGCTTTGCGGGGGTGCAGCCTCTAGAAGAGTTGTTTAATGTCTTTCGAGGCTATTGTCAGGCTGGGGGCAGGGCTGATGGGTGGGTCGTTAGAGTAGTGGGGGGTGGGGGAGGGAGAGGTGTCAGGGGCAGCATCAAAGCGACTGAAAAATAAGTTCAGTTCGTCAGCTAGCTTGTGGTCGTCAGCACAGGGGGGGGCTTTGGGTCTGTAGTTGGTGATCTCCCGTAGGCCCCTCCAGACAGAAGCAGTATCGTTGTTACCAAACTGCTCCTGTAGTCGTTCTCTGTGCCGGGACTTGGCTGCTTTCAGTTCTTTCCTGAACTGATATTTAGCTGCTTTGTAGCCGCTGCGGTCCCCCTAATGCAAACACCTTTCACAGTGACACCCGTGGAAAGGTGTTTTTAATGGAGCCGTAATGACAGACCCCCGCAGGCTCCTCTGGGTCATTGGAATGCAGAGCACAGGTCTCAGACAAGTAGGTGTTGGATCGTGAAGGTCGCGGAGACAGAGACACACCAGCCCTGACGCAAACGCTCAGGATAACTATGAAGAAAGAGACCAGAGAGAGAGACCAGCGAGAGAGACCAGCGAGAGAGGCCAGAGAGAAAGACCAGAGAAAGAGGCCAGAGAGAGAGGCCAGAGAGAGAGACCAGAGAGAGGCCAGAGAGAGGCCAGAGAGAGAGACCAGAGAGAAAGACCAGAGAGAGAGACCAGAGAGAGAGACCAGAGAGAAAGACCAGAGAGAAAGACCAGAGAGAGAGGCCAGAGAGAGACCAGAGAAAGACCAGAGAGAGAGAACAGAGAGAGACCAAAGAGAGAGAGAACAGAGAGACCAAAGAGAGTGACCAAAGAAAGAGACCAGAGAGAGACCAGAGAGAGAGACCAGAGAGAGAGACCAGAGAGAGAGACCAAGGAGAGAGACCAGAGAGAGAGAACAGAGAGAGACCACAGAGAGAGAACAGAGAGAGAGACCAGAGAGAGAGAACAGAGAGAGACCAAAGAGAGAGACCAAAGAGAGAGAGGCCAGAGAGAGGCCAGAGAGAGAGACCAGCAAGATAGACCAGAGAGACACCACAGAGAGACCACAGCGAGAGAGAGCAGAGAGAGAGAGAGACCAGAGAGAGAGGGACCAGAGAGATAGATCAGAGAGAGACCAGAGAGAGAAGGCAGAGAGAGAGAGAGACCAGAGAGAGAGAGCAGAGAGAGAGCGATCAGAGAGAGAGAGAGAGAGACCAGAGAGAGAGGGACCAGAGAGAGAGATCAGAGAGAGACCAGAGAGAGAGAGCAGAGAGAGAGAGAGACCAGAGAGAGAGCAGAGAGAGAGAGATCAGAGAGAGAGAGAGAGACCAGAGAGAGAGACCAGAGAGAGAGAGCAGAGAGAGAGAGAGACCAGAGAGAGACCGGAGAGAGAGACCAGAGAGAGAGACCAGGGAGAGAGAAACCAGAGAGAGAGACCAGAGAGAGAGCGACCAGAGAGAGAGATCAGAGAGACCAGCAAGATAGACCAGAGAGACACCACAGAGAGACCACAGCGAGAGAGACCACAGAGAGAGAGACCAGAGAGAGAGAGAGATCACAGAGGGACCAGAGAGAGAGATCAGAGAGAGACCCGAGAGAGAGAGCAGAGAGAGAGAGAGCAGAGAGAGAGAGATCAGAGAGAGAGAGCAGAGAGAGAGAGACCAGAGAGAGAGACCAGAGAGAGAGACCAGAGAGAGAGACCAGCAAGATAGACCAGAGAGACACCACAGAGAGACCACAGAGAGAGAGACCAGAGAGAGAGAGACCAGAGAGAGAGACCAGAGAGAGAGACCAGAGAGAGAGAGAGACCAGAGAGAGAGACCGGAGAGAGAGACCAGAGAGAGAGATCAGAGAGAGAGACCAGAGAGAGAGACCAGAGAGAGAGACCAGAGAGAGAGACCGGAGAGAGAGAGAGAGACCAGGGAGAGAGAGACCAGAGAGAGAGACCAGAGAGAGAGCGACCAGAGAGAGAGATCAGAGAGACCAGCAAGATAGACCAGAGAGACACCACAGAGAGACCACAGCGAGAGAGACCACAGCGAGAGAGACCACAGCGAGAGAGACCAGAGAGAGAGAGAGCAGAGAGAGAGAGACCAGAGAGAGAGAGAGATCACAGAGAGAGGGACCAGAGAGAGAGATCAGAGAGAGACCAGAGAGAGAGAGCAGAGAGAGAGAGAGAGCAGAGAGAGAGAGATCAGAGAGAGAGACCAGAGAGAGAGAGCAGAGAGAGAGAGACCAGAGAGAGAGACCAGAGAGACCAGCAAGATAGACCAGAGAGACACCACAGAGAGACCACAGCGAGAGAGAGCAGAGAGAGAGAGACCAGAGAGAGAGAGACCAGAGAGAGAGAGCAGAGAGAGATCAGAGAGAAAGACCAGAGAGAGAGCAGAGAGAGAGAGACCAGAGAGAGAGACCAGAGAGAGAGAGACCAGAGAGAGAGACCAGAGAGAGAGAGACCAGAGAGAGAGATCAGAGAGAGAGACCAGAGAGAGAGACCAGAGAGAGAGATCAGAGAGACCAGCAAGATAGACCAGAGAGACACCACAGAGAGACCACAGCGAGAGAGACCACAGCGAGAGAGACCACAGCGAGAGAGACCACAGCGAGAGAGACCAGAGAGAGAGAGAGCAGAGAGAGAGAGAGCAGAGAGAGAGAGAGATCACAGAGAGAGGGACCAGAGAGAGAGATCAGAGAGAGACCAGAGAGAGAGAGCAGAGAGAGAGAGAGAGCAGAGAGAGCAGAGAGAGAGAGAGAGCAGAGAGAGAGAGATCAGAGAGAGAGACCAGAGAGAGAGAGCAGAGAGAGAGAGACCAGAGAGAGAGACCAGAGAGACCAGCAAGATAGACCAGAGAGACACCACAGAGAGACCACAGCGAGAGAGAGCAGAGAGAGAGAGACCAGAGAGAGAGAGACCAGAGAGAGAGCAGAGAGAGAGAGAGAGCAGAGAGAGAGCAGAGAGAGAGAGACCAGAGAGAGAGACCAGAGAGAGAGAGACCAGAGAGAGAGACCAGAGAGAGAGAGACCAGAGAGAGAGACCAGAGAGAGAGAGACCAGAGAGAGAGATCAGAGAGAGAGACCAGAGAGAGAGAGACCAGAGAGAGAGCGACCAGAGAGAGAGAGATCAGAGAGAAACCAGCGAGAGAGACTCTACTCTACTCTACTCTACTCTACTCTACTCTACTCTACTCTACTCTACTCTACTCTACTCTACCTTATTTTGAAAGTCTGAAGTCTGTTTTGGCTCCCTTTATTCTGACACATTCCTGTATTGTCAATCGCAGACACAGGTCCAAACAACACGACCACCTTTCCCATGGTTCAGCATTTCGACGGGGTCTAAAACAGAACAGTTGCTTCTGAATGAGATCAAATGTTTTGTTTTTGTGCTGGCTTTTCATCACGACCTCCGGGACAAACTTGGATTTTTCCCGTGGCGGCGGTAACCACGGAAACGGCACATCTGTCAAAGCGCCGCACACAACTTTCCGCTCGGATCCAAATTAAAAAAAAATCGGGCGAGGACGCACTTCAGAGAGGCACAAAGAACTACAAAGGCCAAAGACACACAAGCCAAGCACAAAGAAACCACACACACACACACACATAGAGAAACCAAACACACATACACACCAAATCCACACACACAGAAACCAGACACATAGTAGTACACACACACAAAGAGAAACCAAACACACACCCACCAAGTACACACAAACACAAGTCAAACACACAGAAACCGGACACATCCATACACAATATCCACATACACATAGCAACACACACACACACACAGAGAGAGAAACCAAACACACACACACGCATAGAGAGAAACCAAACACACACACACCAAATACAAGTACACACAAACACACACAAGTCAAACACACAGAAACCGGACACATCCAGACACCATATCCACATACACATAGCAACACACACACACACACACACACACACACACACAGAGAAACCAAACACACACACACACACACACAGAGAAGCCAAACACACACACAGAGAGAGAGAGAAACCAAACACACACACACACACACACACACACAGACAGACAATCACACACAAAAGGGTGCGCGGGTGGCCACGTAAGGGTCTTGCTGTGATCCTTAGGTTGGTCATGTGACACCAGGTGACACCAGGTGACACCAGATGACACCGCGCGTGTATATACTAGGCTTAGCTTTTGTGTTTCATATTTAAAACCAGAAATGTCTCCAGTGTGGGACTGACGAAGGTACTGTATCTCTTATGTTGGTGTTTTACCTGATGGATGATCTCAGACACTGGGAGCTGGTCCACATAGGAGAACGACTGCTGCTGCTCCTCACTCACAGTCCTGGAAACACACACACACACAGACACACACACAGAGAGAGAGAGACACACACACAGACAGAGAGAGAGAGACACACACACAGAGAGTGAGAGAGAGAGAGACACACACACAGACAGAGAGAGAGACACACACACACAGAGAGTGAGAGAGAGACAGACACACACACAGACAGAGAGTGAGAGAGAGACACACAGACAGAGAGTGAGAGAGAGAGAGAGAGAGACAGAGAGAGACGCACACACAGAGAGTGAGAGAGAGACAGACACACACACAGACAGAGAGTGAGAGAGAGAGAGAGAGAGACAGAGAGAGAGACGCACACACAGAGAGACACACACAGAGAGACACACACACAGACAGAGAGAGAGAGAGACACACACGCAGACACACAGACACACACACACACAGACAGACACACACGGACACACACACAGACACACACACAGACACACACACATTATGACTTGACTCTCTGACGTGACATTTAAGCAGTGTGCTGCAGCTGTAGACTGCAGAACATACAGACTCTGGAAAAATCAATCACTCGCCACAAAATCCAGAATTGAATCCTTTAGTCTCGCTCAAACTAAAGCGATAGATCCTGTTGTGTTCCCGCTGCACAGTCCTCTGCACAGTCCTCTGCACAGTCCTCTGCACAGTCCTCTGCACAGTCCTCTGCACAGTCCTCTGCACAGTCCTCTGCACAGTCCTCTGCACAGTCCTCTGCACAGTCCTCTGCACAGTCCTCTGCACAGTCCTCTGCACAGTCCTCTGCACAGCCCTCTGCACAGTCCTCTGCACAGCCCTCTGCACAGCCCTCTGCACAGCCCTCTGCACAGCCCTCTGCACAGCCCTCTGCACAGCCCTCTGCACAGTCCTCTGCACAGCCCTCTGCACAGCCCTCTGCACAGCCCTCTGCACAGACCTCTGCACAGACCTCTACACAGTCCTCTGCACAGTCCTCTGCACAGTCCTCTGCACAGTCCTCTGCACAGTCCTCTGCACAGTCCTCTGCACAGTCCTCTGCACAGCCCTCTGCACAGCCCTCTGCACAGCCCTCTGCACAGCCCTCTGCACAGCCCTCTGCACAGTCCTCTGCACAGTCCTCTGCACAGTCCTCTGCACAGTCCTCTGCACAGTCCTCTGCACAGTCCTCTGCACAGCCCTCTGCACAGCCCTCTGCACAGCCCTCTGCACAGCCCTCTGCACAGCCCTCTGCACAGCCCTCTGCACAGTCCTCTGCACAGCCCTCTGCACAGCCCTCTGCACAGCCCTCTGCACAGCCCTCTGCACAGCCCTCTGCACAGCCCTCTGCACAGTCCTCTGCACAGCCCTCTGCACAGCCCTCTGCACAGCCCTCTGCACAGTCCTCTGCACAGTCCTCTGCACAGTCCTCTGCACAGCCCTCTGCACAGCCCTCTGCACAGCCCTCTGCACAGCCCTCTGCACAGCCCTCTGCACAGTCCTCTGCACAGCCCTCTGCACAGCCCTCTGCACAGCCCTCTGCACAGCCCTCTGCACAGTCCTCTGCACAGTCCTCTGCACAGTCCTCTGCACAGCCCTCTGCACAGCCCTCTGCACAGCCCTCTGCACAGACCTCTGCACAGACCCTCTGCACAGTCCTCTGCACAGTCCTCTGCACAGTCCTCTGCACAGTCCTCTGCACAGTCCTCTGCACAGTCCTCTGCACAGCCCTCTGCACAGCCCTCTGCACAGCCCTCTGCACAGCCCTCTGCACAGCCCTCTGCACAGCCCTCTGCACAGCCCTCTGCACAGCCCTCTGCACAGTCCTCTGCACAGTCCTCTGCACAGTCCTCTGCACAGTCCTCTGCACAGTCCTCTGCACAGACCTCTGCACAGTCCTCTGCACAGTCCTCTGCACAGCCCTCTGCACAGCCCTCTGCACAGCCCTCTGCACAGCCCTCTGCACAGTCCTCTGCACAGTCCTCTGCACAGTCCTCTGCACAGTCCTCTGCACAGTCCTCTGCACAGTCCTCTGCACAGTCCTCTGCACAACCTTAGTTATCTCCCTGTTCAGTCTATCATCAAGTGAACTGAAAAGTGAAATACTGATCAAGAGAAGCCAAGGTGACACAGTGCTCTGTACAGCACAGTTCACACTCTCAAAGGGCTGAACCAGATGGAAACATGTGCTGGATGTTTTAACTGTTTTTAACTGTTTTTAACCTTGTCAGAGAAAAAGCCTGTCTCACATTTTCAGGAAGACTTTAGCTCCATAAATCTGAAACGCTGCCTCCTCATGTTTAGTCCTGACTTCTAGTTCCAATTAAAACAAGGGTGAGTTTAATTGTATAGAGCACAGGGACTGGCCTCCTGCTGGGACTTGGAGGAGCACAGGGACCGGCCTCCTGCTGGGACTCGGAGGAGCACAGGGACCGGCCTCCTGCTGGGACTCGGAGGAGCACAGGGACGGGCCTCCTGCTGGGACTCGGAGGAGCACAGGGACCGGCCTCCTGCTGGGACTCGGAGGAGCACAGGGACCGGCCTCCTGCTGGGACTCGGAGGAGCACAGGGACCGGCCTCCTGCTGGGACTCGGAGGAGCACAGGGACCGGCCTCCTGCTGGGACTCGGAGGAGCACAGGGACCGGCCTCCTGCTGGGACTCGGAGGAGCACAGGGACCGGCCTCCTGCTGGGACTCGGAGGAGCACAGGGACCGGCCTCCTGCTGGGACTCGGAGGAGCACAGGGACCGGCCTCCTGCTGGGACTCGGAGGAGCACAGGGACCAGCCTCCTGCTGGGACTCGGAGGAGCACAGGGACCGGCCTCCTGCTGGGACTCGGAGGAGCACAGGGACCGGCCTCCTGCTGGGACTCGGAGGAGCACAGGGACCGGCCTCCTGCTGGGACTCGGAGGAGCACAGGGACCGGCCTCCTGCTGGGACTCGGAGGAGCACAGGGACCGGCCTCCTGCTGGGACTCGGAGGAGCACAGGGACCGGCCTCCTGCTGGGACTCGGAGAAGCACAGGGACCGGCCTCCTGCTGGGACTCGGAGAAGCACAGGGTCCGGCCTCCTGCTGGGACTCGGAGAAGCACAGGGACCGGCCTCCTGCTGGGACTCGGAGAAGCACAGGGACCGGCCTCCTGCTGGGACTCGGAGAAGCACAGGGACCGGCCTCCTGCTGGTACCATGAGGACCACAGGGACCGGCCTCCTGCTGGGACTCGGAGGACCACAGGGACCGGCCTCCTGCTGGGACTCGGAGGACCACAGGGACCGGCCTCCTGCTGGGACTCGGAGGACCACAGGGACCGGCCTCCTGCTGGGACTCGGAGGACCACAGGGACCGGCCTCCTGCTGGGACTCGGAGGACCACAGGGACCGGCCTCCTGCTGGGACTCGGAGGACCACAGGGACCGGCCTCCTGCTGGGACTCGGAGGACCACAGGGACCGGCCTCCTGCTGGGACTCGGAGGACCACAGGGACCGGCCTCCTGCTGGGACTCGGAGGACCACAGGGACCGGCCTCCTGCTGGGACTCTGAGGACCACAGGGACGGCCTCCTGCTGGGACTCTGAGGAGCACAGGGACGGCCTCCTGCTGGACATATGCAGCTTTAATCCTTGCTGCTTTCTGTAAATCCGAGTCAGAAACAGATTATTATGTTTCTTGTTTTGTAAACTTTGCGACTCCCTGTGGTCTAAAACCTCGCCTTGGGTCGTGTTTCTATCTTTGTAAAAAAACAGACAGATTCCTCAGGACCAGAAACAATAGAAACTGATGCCGAGCGGAAGGATCCAAAGGGTTAAGTGAAGCATTGTGCAGTGCGTGGGCAGAGTGGGAGCAGGAGCACACGTGATTGACAGCTCGTCTCCGCCTCAAAGTCAATGAAATGCACAACAAACTCAAACACTAAATGCAAATGAAGCTTTCCACCCACAAAATAAGACACAGCGCAGGGAGACGCCGGGGTCTTGTATTAGCATCATAATGATAAGGACGAGCCCGGCATTCATTCCGTTTTATTAACACAAGACGGAGCAACTTTAGACGGAGAAAAACCACCAGAGAATGTTTGGCACCACAGAGAGGGGATTTAATGAGACGGAGCTGATGGTTACGATACCAGCAATGTGTAATATCAGACAGTGACAATGTCCAGCCTGGTCGTACCACACCATAGTACACATTACATTTGTACTAAGGTCTGAGGGTGCTCCATTGACTCCGTGAACAGGTGGGAGGGGCTAACTACTTTTGCAGATAGAAACCATTGGATCTGAGTTTACCGTGACGTACTGTATATAATGAGCCTGGGTGAGTTGTTAGCATTTAGCATTTAGCCTAGCTTTAGCATTTAGCCTAGCTTTAGCCATCTCATTTACCGCTAACGGAGCCCGTGGGGAGTAGAGCCCCAATCTTTGCCAGAGATTACATTTGCTAAACATTCCTCTTGCTCCGGCTTCAGTTTCTTGATAGAACCAGACCAGAATACTTTACTATTGCATTCTTCGCCAAACAGCCTCAGTCCTGGATCTACGGCCTCAGTCCTGGGTCTACAGCCTCAGTCCTGGATCTACAGCCTCAGTCCTGGGTCTACAGCCTCAGTCCTGGGTCTACAGCCTCAGTCCTGGGTCTACAGCCTCAGTCCTGGGTCTACAGCCTCAGTCCTGGGTCTACGGCCTCAGTCCTGGATCTACAGCCTCAGTCCTGGGTCTACGGCTTCAGTCCTGGGTCTACGGCCTCAGTCCTGGGTCTACGGCCTCAGTCCTGGGTCTACAGCCTCAGTCCTGGATCTACAGCCTCAGTCCTGGGTCTACAGCTTCAGTCCTGGGTCTACGGCCTCAGTCCTGGGTCTACGGCCTCAGTCCTGGGTCTACAGCCTCAGTCCTGGGTCTACAGCCTCAGTCCTGGGTCTACAGCCTCAGTCCTGGGTCTACGGCCTCAGTCCTGGGTCTACAGCCTCAGTCCTGGGTCTACAGCCTCAGTCCTGGATCTA
>OZ035836.1:40063414-40128414 GCA_964034765.1 Knipowitschia caucasica
GTCTCATCCTGATCCCAAACCTCAATCTCAGTCTAGTCTTTCTCAGTCTCATCCTGATCCCAAACCTCAATCTCAGTCTAGTCTTTCTCATGCAGGTCTCATCCTGATCCCAAACCTCAATCTCAGTCTAGTCTTTCTCATGCAACAGTCTCATCCTGATCCCAAACCTCAATCTCAGTCTAGTCTTTCTCAGGTAACAGTCTCATCCTGATCCCAAACCTCAATCACAGTCTAGTCTTTCTCATGCAACAGTCTCATCCTGATCCCAAACCTCAATCACAGTCTAGTCTTTCTCATGCAGGTCTCATCCTGATCCCAAACCTCAATCTCAGTCTAGTCTTTCTCATGCAACAGTCTCATCCTGATCCCAAACCTCAATCTCAGTCTAGTCTTTCTCAGGTAACAGTCTCATCCTGATCCCAAACCTCAATCACAGTCTAGTCTTTCTCATGTAAAAGTCTCATCCTGATCCCAAACCTCAATCACAGTCTAGTCTTCCTCAGGTAACAGTCTCATCCTGATCCCAAACCTCAATCACAGTCTAGTCTTCCTCAGGTAACAGTCTCATCCTGATCCCAAACCTCAATCACAGTCTAGTCTTCCTCAGGTAACCGTCTCATCCTGGTCCCAAACCTCAATCACAGTCTAGTCTTCCTCAGGTAACAGTCTCATCCTGATCCCAAACCTCAATCACAGTCTAGTCTTCCTCAGGTAACCGTCTCATCCTGGTCCCAAACCTCAATCACAGTCTAGTCTTTCTCAGTCTCATCCTGATCCCAAACCTCAATCACGGTCTAGTCTTTCTCAGTCTCATCCTGATCCCAAACCTCAATCACGGTCTAGTCTTTCTCAGTCTCATCCTGATCCCAAACCTCAATCACAGTCTAGACTTTCTCATGTAAAAGTCTCATCCTGATACCACACCTCAATCTGAGTCTAGTCTTCCTCAGGTAACCGTCTCATTCTGGTCCCAAACCTCAATCACAGTCTAGTCTTCCTCAGGTAACCGTCTCATCCTGGTCCCAAACCTCAATCTCAGTCTAGTCTTTCTCAGTCTCATCCTGATCCCAAACCGATCCCATATGTGTCAAAATGGAGGCTGCTTTTTCACTGTCTCCTCGCAATCACAGTCTAGTCTTCCTCAGGTAACCGTCTCATCCTGGTCCCAAACCTCCATCAGTCTACAGCCTTCCTCATGTAGCAGTCTCGTCCCGATCCCTCCCTCCGTCTGCAGCCGCTCTTACACCACTAAACGTCTTGTGTTTTTAATGAAGAGGAGTGCATAAAAAGGCCCGCTCCATCAACAGCAATCACGTTAATGCAAAGAGCTGTTTGTTCCAGGATGGAAACGAGCCATTTGGAAACGCGAGGGAGGGGAAGGTGAAGCGGGATATACAGCCACTACAGGAGCCTCTAAGTGAAGTGAAGTGAAAAAGCAGAGCAGGGAGGATTAATGTGGGCACTAGATCTGATCCAAGCTTTCAGAGAGGAGCCAGAGATTCATTTGGAGATGCACTCTCTGACTTTGGACCATTGTCGCGTCCCGTTGACGTGTTAATGGGTTTCTCTCACAGCTGCCATGTCTTTGACAGAGTAATCAGACCTGGTTTTAGCCGTATCCGCAGGGTAAAGGCCTTGACACGGGCTCAAACTCCGACAAAAGCGGCCGACCTGACCTCACCTGTCGTAAAGCTGTGCGATAATTTACTTTGGAATGTTCTGGAAACGGCAGCGAGACCTAAGTGTCTTTGTGCTTTGTAAATGTACATTTTCTCTGGTTCCTCTCTCTCTGGTCTCTCGCCTCTCTCTCTCTCTGGCCTCTCTCTTTCTCTGGCCTCTCTGGCCTCTCTCCCTCTCTGGCCTCTCTCTTTCTCTGGCCTCTCTGGCCTCTCTCCCTCTCTGGCCTCTCTCCCTCTCTGGCCTCTCTCCCTCTCTGGCCTCTCTCCCTCTCTGGCCTCTCTCCCTCTCTGGCCTCTCTCCCCTCTCTCCCTCTCTGGCCTCTCTCCCTCTCTGGCCTCTCTGGCCTCTCTCCCTCTCTGGCCTCTCTCCCTCTCTGGCCTCTCTCCCTCTCTGGCCTCTCTCCCTTCTCTCCCTCTCTGGTCTCTCTCCCTCTCTGGCCTCTCTCCCTCTCTGGTCTCTCTCCCTCTCTGGCCTCTCTCCCTCTCTGGCCTCTCTCCCTCTCTGGCCTCTCTCCCTCTCTCCCTTCTCTCCCTCTCTGGTCTCTCTCCCTCTCTGGCCTCTCTCCCTCTCTCCCTCTCTGGTCTCTCTCCCTCTCTCCCTCTATGGTCTCTCTCCCTCTCTGGCCTCTCTCCCTCTCTCCCTTCTCTCCCTCTCTGGTCTCTCTCCCTCTCTGGCCTCTCTCCCTCTCTGGCCTCTCTCCCTCTCCCTCCCTGGCCTCTCTCCCTCTCTCCCCTCTCTCCCTCTCTGGCCTCTCTCCCTCTCTGGCCTCTCTCCCTCTCTGGCCTCTCTCCCTCTCTGGCCTCTCTCCCTCTCTGGCCTCTCTCCCTCTCTGGCCTCTCTCCCTCTCTCCCTTCTCTCCCTCTCTGGCCTCTCTGGCCCTCTCTCCCTCTCTGGCCTCTCTCCCTCTCTGGCCTCTCTCCCTCTCTGGCCTCTCTCCCTCTCTGGCCTCTCTCCCTCTCTGGCCTCTCTCCCTCTCTGGCCTCTCTCCCTCTCTGGCCTCTCTCCCTCTCTGGCCTCTCTCCCTCTCTGGCCTCTCTCCCTCTCTGGCCTCTCTCCCTCTCTGGCCTCTCTTCCTCTCTGGCCTCTCTGGCCTCTCTCCCTCTCTGGTCTCTCTCCCTCTCTGGCCTCTCTCCCTCTCTGGCCTCTCTCCCTCTCTGGCCTCTCTCCCTCTCTGGCCTCTCTCCCTCTCTGGCCTCTCTTTGGCTACTTCTGCTAACGTTTTCTACACTGCCACACACAAAACCACTCTGAGGTTACATTTTACACCTTCATTGATAATAACTTTATTTATTTTCCTCTTTTCTACTATTTAGTACATTTCCGAGACAGCGTTTGCTTCAGACTGCGAGGCCGAACATGTATTTGATGTGATAATCGTCCTGACACAGCACAAGATTGCGTTTGTATCTCAGTCTTATTCCCATCTCTGCAGCCTCAGTGCGTTCCTGTACACAGATCACACATTTCTCCAGATTACATCAGATTTGGAGATTTAAAACCCCCTTTATTCCGAGACTAAATTAGGCCACAGCTTCTCCCTCTTTCCAGCGGATTCACAAACCCATGAAGACGGGAAGAGGAGGGAGGTTTGTTCAGTCTGACTATAGCCTCCGGGCGAAGCGGCAATAAACATCACTTTGGAAGATTGCCTTTAATTACTAATTAGCAAGAACGGGCTCATTTACGGGAGACAAGAAGAAACAACACACGCTGGTTCAATCACCGCCTTGTTAAATTATACATAAACAAGAGCTGAGTTTGAAATAACAAAAGAGAAAAGAATATATTTAAAGTTCCAACTAGAATATGGATTGTGAGTGGGAGCTGAGAGGAAGCAGGGCTCTCTCTGAAGATGAGACTGCAGCTCCATCTAGTGGCCACAGTGCGTCAAAGCTGTTTAGAGCTGTGCAGTGGAGCAGAATGGACACCAGGGGGAGCCAAAAGACACGTTAGGGCGAGAGTAGAGCTCAGAGAGGGGGATTTGAGTTTTGAAGGCGCTGTATTAAAGCAAGAGAAGCTGAGAGAAAGACCAGAGAGAGAGACCAGAGAGAGACCAGAGAGAGAGACCAGAGAAAGACCAGAGAGAGAGAGAGAGAGACCAGAGAGAGACCAGAGAGAGACCAGAGAGAGAGACCAGAGAGAGACCAGAGAGAGACCAGAGAAAGACCAGAGAGAGAGACCAGAGAGAGACCAGAGAGAGACCAGAGAGAGACCAGAGAGAGACCAGAGAGAGACCTGAGAGAGAGAGACCAGAGAGAGACCAGAGAGAGACCAGAGAGAGACCAGAGAGAGAGAGACCAGAGAGAGACCAGAGAAAGACCAGAGAGAGAGACCAGAGAGAGACCAGAGAAAGACCAGAGAGAGAGACCAGAGAGAGACCAGAGAGAGACCAGAGAGAGACCAGAGAGAGACCAGAGAAAGACCAGAGAAAGACCAGAGAGAGAGAGCAGAGACCAGAGAGAGACCAGAGAGAGAGAGACCAGAGAGAGACCAGAGAGAGACCAGAGAAAGACCAGAGAAAGACCAGAGAGAGACCAGAGAGAGAGAGAGACCAGAGAGAGAGACCAGAGAAAGAGAGAGAGAGACCAGAGAGAGAGAGAGACCAGAGAAAGACCAGAGAGAGAGAGAGAGAGAGACCAGAGAGAGACCAGAGGGGCCAGACAGAGAGACCAGAGAGAGACCAGTGGGAGACCAGAGGGAGACCAGAGAGAGACCAGAGACAGACCAGAGAGAGACCAGAGAGAGACCAGAGAGAGACCAGAGAAAGACCAGAGAAAGACCAGAGAGAGAGAGAGAGAGAGACCAGAGAGAGAGAGACCAGAGAGAGACCAGAGAGAAACCAGAGAGGGACCAGAGAGAGAGAGACCAGAGAGAGACCAGAGAGGGACCAGAGAAAGACCAGAGAAAGACCAGAGAGAGAGAGAGAGACCAGAGAGAGAGACCAGAGAAAGAGAGAGAGAGACCAGAGAAAGACCAGAGAGAGAGAGAGAGAGACCAGAGAGAGACCAGAGGGGCCAGACAGAGAGACCAGAGAGAGACCAGTGGGAGACCAGAGGGAGACCAGAGAGAGACCAGAGGGAGACCAGAGAGAGACCAGAGGGAGAGGAGAGAGAGACCAGAGAAAGACCAGAGAGAGACCAGAAACAGACCAGGGACAGGCCTGAGAGAAACCAGAGGGGCCAGAGAGAGAGACCAGATGGACCAGAGAGAGAGACCAGAGAGACCAGAGAGATATTAGAGAGAGATTAGAGAGAGACCAGTGAGAGACCAGAGAGAGACCAGATAGAGACTACTTTTACATTAAAGTCAATAGGAACCGGTGTGAGTTGGGGCCAAACTTCACCATGAGCACTTCCCTATTGGCTATCATTGAGCTAACATGTTAGCATTGTCCATCTGTACGAGTCTCCTGTTTATAAACCGCTCTCTCACCTGTGCTCCTTCGGCCTCGCGCTCTCCGTCAGGTTGATGGCGTCTGTCGTGATCTCCACTTTGCGAACGCTGCCGAAGAAATCCGTGATGAGCACCGAGCCTGGATCCCGCAGGAAGAGGTCGGTACGGTGGCCTGGAGTGGACACACACTGGCTCTTGGGACAAACTCGGAACTGGGAAACGAAAAACACACAAAACCAACAATGACTTACAATGAACTGTGGATGAAACTGCATTACAATCAGGGTTAGAACATAGAGGACATTAAAACCTGGATGGACAATAACCTTCTCAAACTCAACAGTAACAAAACAGAACTCCTCCTCATCAGCCCCAAAACTCTCCTGCCCTCGGTCCAGAACTTCACCCTCCTCATTGACGGTCACATTGTCACCCCCTCACCCTCTGTGCGCAACCTGGGCATCATAATGGACTCCACCCTCTCATACCAAACACATCACAAAACCTCCTTCTTCCACCTCCGCCACATTGCCCGCCTCCGCCCCTCCCTTACCCAGTCAACAGCTGAAATCCTCATCCACGCATTCATCACCTCCAGACTGGACTACTGCAACAGCCTCCTCTACGGACTCCCCACCACTCATCTCCAAAAACCGCAGTACATCCAGAACTCTGCAGCCCGCCTCCTCCTCACCCACACCCGGTCCAGAGAACACATCACCCCTGTCCTCCAGCAGCTCCACTGGCTCCCCGTTCAATACTGCATCCAGTACAAGCTCCTTCTCCTCACCTACAAGTCCCTCCTGGCCCCGCCCCCTTCCTTACTGAGCTCCTACAGCAGCACCAACCCACCCGCCGCCTTCGCTCAGCCGATTCCAACCTCCTCATCCCCATCACCCGCACTAACAGCCGAACCTTGGGGGACAGAGCCTTTGCCATTGCCGCCCCAACCCTCTGGAGCTCACTCCCACTGCACATTAGAAACTCTGACTCACTACAAAACTTTAAAATCAGTGTTTAAACCCATCTTTTCAAACAAGCTTTTCAGTAAAGCCCTTTTTATTTTGTGTTTTATTCCAAATGTGAAGGGAATTTCTGCAATGGAAACTTTAAATGGGATGAAACAGGAATCATTGGGAGTTTTCACGATTGAGGGTTGGCTCTTTGTTTTCTTTTGAATGTTCTGGAAAAGTCCTAAATAACCCCGAAACTGGTGTTTACTGAAAATAGTTTTGTGCTTTACAATCATTTTTCTTGCGGAATGTCGGAACCAAGCAGATCAGGGGTCTCCAACCTGTAGCTCGGGAGCCACCAGTAGCTCGCCACCCCCTTCCCGGTAGCTCACCAAACAATTTAGAAATGAACCAATCAAATTATATACTTAATTTTTCAGATTTCAAATTCACTTTGATTCTCTAAATACGAGTATGTGGTGGTAAATCATTACTGTATCCATGTCTTGTTCATACCAGATTATCACCACATTTTTCACAGGGTTTGCTTAAAGTAGTAGCTCTCTGCCTTTATTGCCCCGGGAAAGTAGCTCTCTGGGTGGAAAAGGTTGGAGACACCTGAAGCAGATCAAGCGGAAATCCACTGCAAGCTTTTTTATATTTTGGACCAACAAATAAGTTGTTTAGTATGTGATAAATGTATGTAATAATAGTCTGTGCCTTAAGCCCCTCCCACCACCACCAAACATTCACACACACACCAGGCTCATTCTGATGTGGGGGAAGTGTCTTGCCTAAGGACACAACCACAGTCTGGCCCTTTACAGCCGACCCATGGACTGTAAAACCTTCTGACTGGATTCTGTGAGTTTTAAGATGGTTTGTCCTGATCGATTCCCGGCTCCTCTGTGTTGTCATGTGCTTTTGTATTGATTCAATTGTTTGTTGTTTGACAGATTATCATTATGGAACGTTAACCGTGTTTTCACTGAAGCTGTCATTGAAAAATCCCTGTCGAAGAAGAAGACCAAAAGACTGAGTCCCAAAAGGAGTCTGGAACATTCTGTTTCTGATACAAATCAACATTTTTGTGGAGGAGTGAAAAAGTCCACAGCGAGAGAGCACGGAGGAGCGAGCAGAGAGAGCGACAGGGAATCATTTACTATGACCAGAAAATACATGTTTGAATGGAGCTGTTGGACCTCGGTCTTTCTTAGTCAGATCTGAATGTGCAACAGTGAAGAGAGACTAATGTCCAGAACAGAAATGTGCTGTGTGTGAAAGGCGTTATATTATTACGCCATTATATATGGACTTTTGAGTAGGGTAGGGTAGGGTAGAGTAGAGTAGACTAGGGTAGGGTAGTGTAGAGTAGGGTAGGTTAGAGTAGAGTAGAGTAGAGTAGTGTAGAGTAGTGTAGAGTAGGGTAGGTTAGGGTAGGTTAGAGTAGAGTAGAGTAGTGTAGAGTAGGGTAGGGTAGAGTAGAGTAGAGTAGGCTAGGGTAGGGTAGAGTAGGGTAGAGTAGAGTAGGGTAGGGTAGAGTAGGGTAGGGTAGAGTAGAGTAGGCTAGGGTAGGGTAGAGTAGGGTGGGGTAGGGTAGTGGAGAGTAGGGTAGGGTAGAGTAGGGTAGAGTAGAGTAGGGTAGAGTAGGGTAGGGTAGACTAGGGTAGGGTAGACTAGGGTAGGGTAGGGTAGAGTAGGGTAGGGTAGAGTAGAGTAGAGTAGGGTAGGGTAGAGTAGAGTAGAGTAGAGTAGGCTAGGTTAGGGTAGAGTAGGGTAGAGTAGAGTAGGGTAGGGTAGAGTAGAGTAGAGTAGAGTAGAGTAGGGTAGAGTAGAGTAGAGTAGAGTAGAGTAGGCTAGGGTAGGGTAGAGTAGGGTAGGGTGGGGTAGGGTAGAGTAGGGTAGGGTAGTGGAGAGTAGGGTAGGGTAGAGTAGGGTATGGTAGAGTAGGGTAGGGTAGACTAGGGTAGAGTAGGGTAGGGTAGAGTAGGGTAGGGTAGAGTAGGGTAGAGTAGGGTAGGGTAGGGTAGAGTAGAGTAGAGTAGAGTAGAGTAGAGTAGGGTAGAGTAGAGTAGATGTACTTATATATAAACCTTTTATGGCACAATGAAAAACAAATCAGAAAATTATAAATCTGCTTGGGTTAAAACGTTTGCCCCACACCAGAATGACCTGGTTACCATGTGTACGCTCATGGTTCATGCCTCATGGTTCATGGCTTGGAAGTAAGTAATCTTCATTAATATACCGCCTTTCACAGACCAGAGTCACAAAGCGTTCGAGGGTTCATGGCTCATGGTTCATGGTTCACGGCTCATGGTTCACGGCTCATGGTTCATGGTTCATGGTTCATGGTTCATGGTTCTCTCTGTAGTGGGCGTGTCCTGCAGGAGCAGAGATGAAACGCAGAGTGCTACAAAGTCACGCACAGGGCTTTGATGTGGCATTAACTATGAAGGAGTCAAAGGGCAGAGACATCAGTGAGTCTGCTTCAAGTTACACCGAACCACTGTCATGTGTTAGACCCACTGACCCAGACCAATGCAGGCCCATCCAGACTAATGCAGGTCCATCCCAGACTAATGCAGGTCCATCCCAGACTAATGCAGGTCCATCCCAGACTAACGCAGGTCCATCCCAGACTAACGCAGGTCCATCCCAGACTAACGCAGGTCCATCCCAGACTAATGCAGGTCCATCCCAGACTAATGCAGGTCCATCCCAGACTAATGCAGGTCCATCCCAGACTAATGCAGGTCCATCCCAGACTAATGCAGGTCCATCCCAGACTAATGCAGGTCCATCCCAGACTAATGCAGGTCCCTCCCAGACAAATGCAGGTCCATCCCAGACTAACGCAGGTCCATCCCAGACTAACGCAGGTCCATCCCAGACTAACGCAGGTCCATCCCAGACTAACGCAGGTCCATCCCAGACTAACGCAGGTCCATCCCAGACTAACGCAGGTCCATCCCAGACTAAAGCAGGTCCATCCCAGACTAATGCAGGTCCATCCCAGACTAACGCAGGGATGCAGGTCCATCCCAGACTAATGCAGGTCCATCCCAGACTAATGCAGGTCCATCCCAGACTAATGCAGGTCCATCCCAGACTAATGCAGGTCCATCCCAGACTAATACAGGTCCATCCCAGACTAAAGCAGGTCCATCCCAGACTAATGCAGGTCCATCCCAGACTAACGCAGGGATGCAGGTCCATCCCAGACTAATGCAGGTCCATCCCAGACTAATGCAGGTCCATCCCAGACTAATGCAGGTCCATCCCAGACTAATGCAGGTCCATCCCAGACTAATGCAGGTCCATCCCAGACTAATGCAGGTCCATCCCAGACTAATGCAGGTCCATCCCAGACTAATGCAGGTCCATCCCAGACTAATGCAGGTCCATCCATCCATCCATCCATCCATCCATTTTCTTCCGCTTTATCCGTTGCCGGGTCGCGGGGGCAGCAGTCTAAGCAGAGACGCCCAGACTTCCCTATCCACACACACTTCCTCCAGCTCGTCCGGGGGGACCCCAAGGCGTTCCCAGGCCAGCTGAGAGACATAGTCCCTCCAGCGTGTCCTGGGTCTTCCGCGGGGCCTCCTCCCGGTGGGACGTGCCCGGAACACCTCCCCAGGGAGGCGTCCAGGAGGCATCCGGAACAGATGCCCGAGCCACCTCAACTGGTTCCTCTCGACGTGGAGAAGCAGCGGTTCTACTCCGAGCTCCTCCCGTGTGACTGAGCTCCTCACCCTATCTCTAAGGGAGCGCCCAGCCACTCTGCGGAGGAAGCTCATTTCGACCGCTTGTATCCGCGATCTCGTTCTTTCGGTCATTACCCAAAGCTCATGACCATAGGTGAGGGAGGGAACGAAGATTGACCGGTAAATCGAGAGCTTTGCCTTTCGGCTCAGCTCCCTCTTCACCACAACGGTCCGATACAGCGACCGCATAACTGCGCACGCTGCACCGATCCGCCTGTCAATCTCACGCTCCATTCTTCCCTCACTCGTGAACAAGACCCCGAGATACTTGAACTCCTCCACTTGAGGAAGGACCTCTCCACCCACCTGCAGAGGGCAAGGCACCTTTTTCCGGTCGAGCACCATGGCCTCGGATTTGGAGGTGCTGATTCTCATCCCAGCCGCTTCACACTCGGCTGCAAACCGTCCCAGTGCATGCTGCAGGTCCTGGTTCGTTGGAGCCAACAGGACAACATCGTCCGCAAACAGCAGAGATGAAATCCTGTGGTCTCCGAACCGGACCCCCTCCGACCCCTGGCTGTGCCTAGATATTCTGTCCATAAATACAGTGAACAGAACCGGTGACAAAGGGCAGCCCTGTCGGAGGCCAACATTCACCGGGAACAGGTCTGACTTACTGCCGGCAATGCGAACACAGCTCTGGCTCCGGTCATACAGGGATCGGATGGCCCTCAGCAGAGGACCCCCGACCCCGTACTCCCGGAGAACCCCCCAAAGGACACCCCGGGGAACACAGTCGAACGCCTTCTCCAAATCCACAAAGCACATGTGGATAGGTTGGGCGAACTCCCATGAACCCTCGAGTATCCGATGGAGAGTATAGAGCTGGTCCAGTGTTCCGCGACCGGGACGAAAACCACACTGCTCCTCCTGGATCCGAGATTCGACCATCGGCCGTAACCTCCTCTCCAGTACCTTGGAGTAGACCTTACCGGGATGGACCTGCATTAGTCTGGGATGGACCTGCAGGTCCATCCCAGACTAATGCAGGTCCATCCCAGACTAATGCAGGTCCATCCCAGACTAATGCAGGTCCATCCCAGACTAATGCAGGTCCCTCCCAGACTAATGCAGGTCCATCCCAGACTAATGCAGGTCCATCCCAGACTAACGCAGGTCCATCCCAGACTAACGCAGGTCCATCCCAGACTAACGCAGGTCCATCCCAGACTAACGCAGGTCCATCCCAGACTAAAGCAGGTCCATCCCAGACTAACACAGGGATGCAGGTCCATCCCAGACTAATGCAGGTCCATCCCAGACTAATGCAGGTCCATCCCAGACTAATCCAGGTCCATCCCAGACTAATGCAGGTCCATCCCAGACTAACGCAGGTCCATCCCAGACTAACGCAGGTCCATCCCAGACTAACGCAGGTCCATCCCAGACTAACGCAGGGATGCAGGTCCATCCCAGACTAATGCAGGTCCATCCCAGACTAATGCAGGTCCATCCCAGACTAATGCAGGTCCATCCCAGACTAATGCAGGTCCATCCCAGACTAATACAGGTCCATCCCAGACTAAAGCAGGTCCATCCCAGACTAACACAGGGATGCAGGTCCATCCCAGACTAATGCAGGTCCATCCCAGACTAATGCAGGTCCATCCCAGACTAATGCAGGTCCATCCCAGACTAATGCAGGTCCATCCCAGACTAATGCAGGTCCATCCCAGACTAATGCAGGTCCATCCCAGACTAATGCAGGTCCATCCCAGACTAATGCAGGTCCATCCCAGACTAATGCAGGTCCATCCCAGACTAATGCAGGTCCATCCCAGACTAATGCAGGTCCATCCCAGACTAATGCAGGTCCATCCCAGACTAATGCAGGTCCATCCCAGACTAATGCAGGTCCATCCCAGACTAATGCAGGTCCCTCCCAGACTAATGCAGGTCCATCCCAGACTAATGCAGGTCCATCCCAGACTAACGCAGGTCCATCCCAGACTAACGCAGGTCCATCCCAGACTAACGCAGGTCCATCCCAGACTAACGCAGGTCCATCCCAGACTAATGCAGGTCCATCCCAGACTAATGCAGGTCCATCCCAGACTAATGCAGGTCCATCCCAGACTAATGCAGGTCCATCCCAGACTAATGCAGGTCCATCCCAGACTAACGCAGGTCCATCCCAGACTAATGCAGGTCCATCCAGACTAATGCAGGTCCATCCCAGACTAATGCAGGTCCATCCCAGACTAATGCAGGTCCATCCCAGACTAATGCAGGTCCATCCCAGACTAACGCAGGTCCATCCCAGACTAATGCAGGTCCATCCCAGACTAACGCAGGTCCATCCCAGACTAACGCAGGTCCATCCCAGACTAACGCAGGTCCATCCCAGACTAACGCAGGTCCATCCCAGACTAACGCAGGTCCATCCCAGACTAATGCAGGTCCATCCCAGACTAACGCAGGTCCATCCCAGACTAACGCAGGTCCATCCCAGACTAACGCAGGTCCATCCCAGACTAACGCAGGTCCATCCCAGACTAACGCAGGTCCATCCCAGACTAACGCAGGTCCATCCCAGACTAACGCAGGTCCATCCCAGACTAACGCAGGTCCATCCCAGACTAACGCAGGTCCATCCCAGACTAACGCAGGTCCATCCCAGACTAACGCAGGTCCATCCCAGACTAATGCAGGTCCATCCCAGACTAATGCAGGTCCATCCCAGACTAATGCAGGTCCATCCCAGACTAATGCAGGTCCATCCCAGACTAATGCAGGTCCATCCCAGACTAATGCAGGTCCATCCCAGACTAATGCAGGTCCATCCCAGACTAATGCAGGTCGATCCCAGACTAACGCAGGTCCATCCCAGACTAACGCAGGTCCATCCCAGACTAACGCAGGTCCATCCCAGACTAACGCAGGTCCATCCCAGACTAATGCAGGTCCATCCCAGACTAATGCAGGTCCATCCCAGACTAATGCAGGTCGATCCCAGACTAACGCAGGTCCATCCCAGACTAACGCAGGTCCATACACATATAGACATGATTCAGACACACACACACATATAGACATGATACAGACACACACATATAGACATGATACAGACACACACAGACACACACATCTGTGTTTGAAGAGTGTTTAGTGAGTTTGAAGACTCACCAGGTCGTTCATGTTGCTCTTGCTGGCCGGGTGGATATCCTCCAGGAACTCCAGGAGGTAGAAGGTGTAGCGGTCCATGAGGTGAACCCCGATGGCCAGATCAGGCTGGTGCTGCACTCACACAAACACAAAAGAATTATCCATCCATCCATTTTCTACCCCTTAATCCATTTCTGGGTCAGGGGGGTGGCAGTCAGAGATGCCACCCAAGTCTCATAGCACCAGCCCCTCACTGACCCTCTGCAGGTGGTGAGTCCACAGGAGGACGGCTGCTCTGTCTGTGAGAGCATAGCCTTGATCTTTCAGTGGGGGCTTCGGACAAAGTGGGGTTAAGTGTCTTGCACAAGGACACAACGACAGCAGTCCTCAGTGGGAGTTGGTGGGGTGGGATCGAACCCACGACCTTCAGGCCTAAATAACAAAAAAGGCTTTTTGAACCTCTCAAAACCAATCTAATTCTCTCTGGTCTCCCTCTCTCTGGTCTCCCTCTCTCTGGCCTCTCTCTCTCTCTCTCCGGCCTCTCTCTCTGGCCTCTCTCCCTCCGGACTCTCTCTGGTCTCTCTCTCTGGCCTCTCTCCCTCCGGACTCTCTCTCTCTCTCTCCGGCCTCTCTCTCTCCGACCTCTCTCCCTCTCTCTGGTCTCTCTCCAGCCTCTCTCTCTCTGGTCTCTCTCTCCTACTGCTTGTAGCCTCCCTCCTCAAACCAGTTTTTATTCCATGGAGAGTTTTCATATTGTTTTTTCTATCCGGGGTTGGAGCTGTTCCTCTCCTGCATTAGGCCCATAACACATCTCTGACTGATGGCTTCATCTAAAGTCCCAGAGCGTCTCGCGTGACTCATTAGCCTGGAGGAGGCAGTGGCACCCATGGGCCCGTCACTTACCAACCCTATCACAATATTCAAATAAGCAATTAGACAAACAAACACACAGCAGAATCAAAATACTGTCGCTGGGTTTCAGGCGCGAGAAAAGGCCGCGTCAATCACAGAGTTTTTCCTCCATGATGCAGGAGGATCTAAGTGTGTTTTAATCGTTGCATTTCCTGTGTTTGCAGTGTTTGATTCTCTGATCTGCTTTGGAGAATCGACAGCTTTGCAAAGTCCTCTGAGAAAACTGCTGTTGTGAATCAGGTGCTCATTTCAGAACTCTGGTCTCTCTCTCCCTCTGTCTCTCTATCTCCCTCCGTCTCTCTCCCTCTCTCCGTCCCTCTCTCTCCGTCTCTCCCTCAGTCTCTCTCTCTCTCTCTCCCTCTGTCTCTCCCTCCATCTCTCCCTCCGTCTCTTTCTACCTCCGTCTCTCTCTCTCCCTCTCCCTCTCTCCGTCCCTCTCTCTCCGTCTCTCCCTCCATCTCTCTCTCTCTCTCTCTCTCCCTCTGTCTCTCCCTCCATCTCTCTCCCTCCGTCTCTTTCTACCTCCGTCTCTCTCTCCCTCCGTCTGTCTGTCCCTCCGTCTGTCTCTCCCTCCGTCTGTCTCTCCCTCCGTCTCTCTCTCCCTCCGTCTCTCCGGTGAGTGATTTTAACTGCTGATAGTATTTATTAATTTCACAGAATAAACTCCAGAATGAGTTTGTGGTTAGTGGCTCCTGTGTCAGGGATAAGGACTTCAAAGCAGCAGGTCCTGGGGGGTCCGGCCTGAGGCTCCTGGGGGGGGGGGGGGGGTCAGACCTGAGGCTCTGATGATGGGGGGGTCAGACCTGAGGCTCTGATGAGGGGGGGGTCCGACCTGAGGCTCTGATGAGGGGGGGGTCCGACCTGAGGCTCTGATGAGGGGGGGGTCCGACCTGAGGCTCTGATGAGGGGGGGGTCAGACCTGAGGCTCTGATGATGGGGGGGTCAGACCTGAGGCTCTGATGATGGGGGGGTCAGACCTGAGGCTCTGATGAGGGGGGGGGGGGTCAGACCTGAGGTTCTGAGGGGGGGCTTCGACCTGAGGCTCTGATGAGGGGGGGGTCCGGCCTGAGGCTCTGATGAGGGGGGTCCGACCTGAGGCTCTGATGAGGGGGGTCCGACCTGAGGCTCTGATGAGGGGGGTCCGACCTGAGGTTCTGATGAGGGGGGTCCGACCTGAGGCTCTGATGAGGGGGGTCCGACCTGAGGCTCTGATGAGGGGGGTCCGACCTGAGGTTCTGATGAGGGGGGTCCGACCTGAGGCTCTGATGAGGGGGGTCCGACCTGAGGCTCTGATGAGGGGGGTCCGACCTGAGGCTCTGATGAGGGGGGTCCGACCTGAGGCTCTGATGAGGGGGGTCCGACCTGAGGCTCTGATGAGGGGGGTCCGGCCTGAGGCTCTGATGAGGGGGGTCCGACCTGAGGCTCTGATGAGGGGGGTCCGACCTGAGGCTCTGATGAGGGGGGTCCAACCTGAGGCTCTGATGAGATGGGGGGGGGGGGGGGGGGGGGGCTTTGATAGTGGCTTTCAGGCCTGACTCACACTTGGGAACGAGCGGAAAGTAATTACCGCAGAATGATGGAGTAAGTTATGTATCTATTTCTATCTGTCTCTCTCCCTCTCTGCTCTGTCTCTCTCCCTCTCTGCTCTGTCTCTCTCCCTCTCTGCTCTGTCTCTCTCCCTCTCTGCTCTGTCTCTCTCCCTCTCTGCTCTGTCTCTCTCCCTCTCTGCTCTGTCTCTCTCCCTCTCTGCTCTGTCTCTCTCCCTCTCTGCTCTGTCTCTCTCCCTCTCTGCTCGGTCTCTCGCTCTCTGCTCTGTCTCTCTCTCTCTGCTCTGTCTCTCTCCCTCTCTGCTCTGTCTCTCTCCCTCTCTGCTCTGTCTCTCTCCCTCTCTGCTCTGTCTCTCTCCCTCTCTGCTCTGTCTCTCTCCCTCTCTGCTCTGTCTCTCTCCCTCTCTGCTCTGTCTCTCTCCCTCTCTGCTCGGTCTCTCGCTCTCTGCTCTGTCTCTCTCTCTCTGCTCCTGTCTCTCTCCCTCTCTGCTCTGTCTCTCTCCCTCTCTGCTCTGTCTCTCTCTCTCTCTGCTCTGTCTCTCTCCCTCTCTGCTCTGTCTCTCTCCCTCTCTGCTCGGTCTCTCGCTCTCTGCTCTGTCTCTCTGCTCGGTCTCTCGCTCTCTGCTCTGTCTCTCTGCTCGGTCTCTCGCTCTCTGCTCTGTCTCTCTTGTGTATGTCTTGTGTCTACCTTGTGTGAGTTTTGTGTGTTGTGTACTCACAGAGAGAGAGTCCTCTCCGACCTGGCTGCTGGCCAGAGCCATGAGGTTTGGGGAGTAGAAGCGCTCATACATGGAGGCTCCCTGACACGTGTCGATGATGAAGAGAAGCTCGTTATATCTGCAACACAAACACCGAGCGGTGAGAGAGACCAGAGAGGGACCAGAGAGAGACCAGAGAGAGACCAGAGAGAGAGACCAGAGAGAGACCAGAGAGAGACCAGAGAGAGACCAGAGAGAGACCAGAGAGAGACCAGAGAGAGACCAGAGAGAGACCAGAGAGAGAAGAGAGAGAGACCAGAGAGAGACCAGAGAGAGACCAGAGAGAGACCAGAGAGAGAGACCAGAGAGAGACCAGAGAGAGACCAGAGAGAGACCAGAGAGGGACCAGAGAGAGACCAGAGAGAGACCAGAGAGAGACCAGAGAGAGACCAGAGAGAGACCAGAGAGGGACCAGAGAGAGACCAGAGAGAGACCAGAGAGAGACCAGAGAGAGACCAGAGAGAGACCAGAGAGAGAGACCAGAGAGAGAACAGAGAGAGAGACCAGAGAGAGACCAGAGAGAGAGACCAGAGAGACCAGAGAGAGAGACCAGAGAGAGACCAGAGAGAGAGACCAGAGAGAGAGACCAGAGGAAATCCTCTCTGACCTCGCTCTTAACTACTTGATTAGTGCTGAGAGCTGATTGGCTGAGAGAGTGCGGTCCTCTCTTGTTCTCTTTCTATGAGACAAAGCTGATCTAAAGCTGTGTCAGAGACGGAGGAAGTAGTTGGATGAAGTTACTTGCTTTGTAAAACTGTCATGGAGCCTGATCGCTCCCAACAACAGCCCCAGACCAACCTACATTCCATCTACCAGACAGCAGTTTCCATGGCGACGGGAGGAACACCATGTAAGACGCCCACGCACCCCTCTGCCACTTCCTCCGTTTGATTTTAAGGTCACAGCAGAACTACACAACATCCGTGTCTCCCCCTGAAGGCAGGAGGGACTGGACCACACACACACACAGAGACAGAGAGAGAGACACACACACACACTCAGACAGAGATAGAGACACACACACACACACACACAGAGACAGAGAGAGACACACACACACACAGAGACAGAGAGAGACACACACACACACAGAGACAGAGACAGAGACACACACACACACAGAGACAGAGAGAGACACACATACACACAGAAACAGAGACAAACACACACAGAGACACACACACACACAGAGAGAGACAAACACACACAGAGACAGAGAGAGACACACACACACAGAGACAGAGAGAGAGACACACATACACACAGAAACAGAGACAAACACACACAGAGACACACACACACACACACACAGACAGAGAGAGACAAACACACACAGAGACAGAGAGAGACACACACACACAGAGACAGAGAGAGAGACACACATACACACAGAAACAGAGACAAACACACACAAAGAGACAGACACACACACACACACAGAGACACACACACACACAGAGACAGACACACATACACACAGAAACAGAGAGACAAACACACACAAAGAGACAGAGACACACACACACACAGAAAGACATGCACACACACAGACAGACACACATGCACAAAGAGACAGGTAGACAAAGACACACAAACACACAGAGACAGACAAAGACACACAAACACACAGAGACAGACAAAGACACACAAACACACAGAGACAGACAAAGACACACAAACACACAGAGACAGACAAAGACACACAAACACACAGAGACAGACAAAGACACACAAACACACAGAGACAGACAGACACACAAACACACAGAGACAGACAAAGACACACAAACACCTCCGAAAATTGAGGTGATGAGTCTAAGTTTGTCTGTGTGACGATGTGTGCGTCGATGTGTGCGTCGATGTGTGCGTCGATGTGCGCGTCGATGTGCGCGTCGATGTGCGCGTCGATGTGCGCGTCGATGTGCGCGTCGATAAGCGCGTCGATGTGCGCGTCTCTGTGCGCGTCTCTGTGCGCGTCTCTGTGCGCGTCTCTGTGCGTGTCTCTGTGCGTGTCTCTGTGCGTGTCTCTGTGCGTGTCTCTCTGTGTGTCTCTCTGTGTGTCTCTCTGTGTGTCTCTCTGTGTGTCTCTCTGTGTGTCTCTCTGTGTGTCTCTCTGTGTGTCTCTCTGTGTGTCTCTCTGTGTGTCTCTCTGTGTGTCTCTCTGTGTGTCTCTCTGTGTGTCTCTCTGTGTGTCTCTCTGTGTGTCTCTCTGTGTGTCTCTCTGTGTGTCTCTCTGTGTGTCTCTCTGTGTGTGTCTCTGTGTGTGTCTCTGTGTGTCTCTCTGTCTGTGTCTCTGTCTGTGTCTCTCTGTCTGTGTCTCTCTGTCTGTGTCTCTGTGTGTGTGTGTGTGTGTGTGTCTCTGTGTGTGTCTCTGTGTGTGTCTCTGTGTGTCTCTCTGTCTGTGTCTCTGTGTGTGTGTGTGTGTGTCTCTGTGTGTGTCCCTGTCTGTGTCCCTGTCTGTGTCTCTGTCTGTGTCTCTGTCTGTGTCTCTGTCTGTGTCTCTGTCTGTGTCTCTGTCTGTGTCTCTGTCTGTGTGTGTCTCTGTGTGTGTCTCTGTGTGTGGCTCTGTGTGTGGCTCTGTGTGTGTCTCTGTGTGTGTCTCTGTGTGTGTCTCTGTGTGTGTGTGTCTCTGTGTGTGTCTCTGTGTGTGTCTCTGTGTGTGT
Organism: Knipowitschia caucasica; assembly: GCA_964034765.1. NCBI lineage: Eukaryota > Metazoa > Chordata > Actinopteri > Gobiiformes > Gobiidae > Knipowitschia > Knipowitschia caucasica. The sequence goes on from OZ035836.1 coordinate 40,082,193, forward strand.
CTCTGTGTGTGTCTCTGTGTGTGTGTGTCTCTGTGTGTGTCTCTGTGTGTGTCTCTGTGTGTGTCTCTGTGTGTGTCTCTGTGTGTGTCTCTGTGTGTGTCTCTGTGTGTGTCTCTGTGTGTGTCTCTGTGTGTGTCTCTGTGTGTGTCTCTGTGTGTGTCTCTGTCGTACCGTCTCTTCTGCCACATCTGCTCAAAAGCATCGGCCAGCTCCACGTTGCTGATCTCCTCCGAGTCCTGGAACTTCAGGAAACCGTTCCCACCGTGACCTGTTTGAGTTAATAAAGTTAGGAACCATGTAGGAACCATGTAGGAACCATGTGTGTGGGAAGGAGAGGAAAGAAACGGATCAAAGCTGGGAACATGAAATCAGAACAGAGAGAGACCAGGAGAGGAGGAGGAGAGCAGAGGACCAGAGGAGACATGAGAGAACAGAGAGAGACCAGGAGAGGAGGAGGAGAGCAGAGGACCAGAGGAGACATGAGAGAACAGAGAGAGACCAGGAGAGGAGGAGGAGGAGAGCAGAGGACCAGAGGAGACATGAGAGAACAGAGAGAGACCAGGAGAGGAGGAGGGGAGAGGACCAGAGGAGACATGAGAGAACAGAGAGAGACCAGGAGAGGAGGAGGAGGAGCAGAGGACCAGAGGAGACATGAGAGAACAGAGAGAGACCAGGAGAGGAGGAGGAGAGCAGAGGACCAGAGGAGACATGAGAGAACAGAGAGAGACCAGGAGAGGAGGAGGAGGAGAGTAGAGGACCAGAGGAGACATGAGAGAACAGAGAGAGACCAGGAGAGGAGGAGGAGAGCAGAGGACCAGAGGAGACATGAGAGAACAGAGAGAGACCAGGAGAGGAGGAGGAGAGCAGAGGACCAGAGGAGACATGAGAGAACAGAGAGAGACCAGGAGAGGAGGTGGAGAGCAGAGGACCAGAGGAGACATGAGAGAACAGAGAGAGACCAGGAGAGGAGGAGGAGAGCAGAGGACCAGAGGAGACATGAGAGAACAGAAACAGAAAGGGGGGAGAGGGAGAGAGGAGGAGGGAGCAGGAGAGGAGAGGGGAGAGAAGGAGAGAGAGAGAGAGGATGAGAAGAGAGACCGGGGAGAGCAGAAAAAGTGAAAATACGACTTAAACAGCCGTGCATGCATTTCATCTCAACAAGTATATGCCGTCTACAAATCTCAAATGCTAATGATATAAAAAGCTAATAAATAATAATTATAATAATAATAATAATACATATATTAATAATAATAATACATATATTATTAATAATAATATTAATAATAATAATAATAATAATAAATATAATAATAATAATAATAATATTGTGAAAACCTGTCAGGTAGATGAGGATGTTGCTCCGGTCGTCGGAGAGCAGGCGTTTGGAGCGTGGCGTGCTCGAAGGTAACCTCCCCGTCAACACACGCAGGAAGTTCTCCACTGTCACCTGGAAACAACTGGAGTTATTCTACACAACCAGAGAGAGAGACCAGAGAGAGAGAGACCAGAGAGAGAGACCAGAGAGAGAGACCAGAGAGAGAGACCAGAGAGAGACACCAGAGAGAGACACCAGGGAGAGACACCAGAGAGAGACACCAGAGAGAGACACCAGAGAGAGAGAGAGACCAGAGAGAGAGACTAGAGAGGGCCAGAGAGGGCCAGAGAGAGAGACACCAGAGACCAGAGAGAGCCAGAGGGAGACACCAGAGAGAGTCCAGAGACCAGAGAGAGAGACCAGAGAGAGACATACCCAGAGAGAGAGAGAGACCAGAGAGAGACCAGAGAGACCAGAGAGAGAGATCAGAGAAAGACCAGAGGGAGACACCAGAGAGAGACCAGAGAGAGAGACCAGAGAGAGACCAGAGAGAGAGACCAGAGAGAGACCAGAGAGAGAGCAGAGAGAGAGAGACCAGAGAGAGACCAGAGAGAGACCAGAGAGAGAGAGACCAGAGAGAGACCAGAGAGAGACCAGAGAGAGAGACCAGAGAGAGACCAGAGAGAGACCAGAGAGAGACCAGAGAGAGAGACCAGAGAGAGACCAGAGAGAGACCAGAGAGAGGACAGAGAGAGAGACCAGAGAGAGACCAGAGAGAGACCAGAGAGAGACCAGAGAGAGAGACCAGAGACAGCGAGAGAGCGGCCTGCAGTCTGACCTCGTAGCCTCTGTAGTCGACCTCGACGTCGTCTCCGTAAACGTTCAGCTCCATGTTCTTGTGACTGAAGACCGTGGCGGGTTTGGGGTTTCTATGGTTACACGCCATGTCGTCCGCCAGCATCAGAACAATGTGGCTGCAACCAGAGAAGGGGACCATCGTTAATGCGCAGGATTGGAACAACAGGAAACAGTATTTACTTATTTATAAATTACAACAAAAATAAATTATGTTCAGTATTGCGATATTTTACATTATTACACATTTAAATGCAGTATAAAAATTAATTCAAATATTTAATGATATGTCATTTACATCTGAGGTTTATGTTCATCTTTATTATTATTATTATGTTCAAGATGGAGATTTTATACTTGTTATTTGATGCTAGAGTTAGAGATTTTATTTAGGCCCCTGCTAAAAAAGAGCAGTCTGGATGCTACGGTACTTAACAACTATTGTCCCATCTCAAATCTGACATTTATGGGGAAAGTCCTTGAGAAAGTTGTCTACCTACAGCTTACTAGATTTCTTATAATCAACAACTCATTTGATATGTTTCAGTCCGGCTTTAGACCCCACCACAGCACTGAGACTGCTCTCGTTAAGGTTACAAACGATATCCGGCTGAACACTGACGCAGGCAAAGTCTCAATCTTAATCTTGTTAGATCTAAGTGCTGCCTTTGACACTGTCGACCATGAGATCCTCTTACAGAGACTAGAGGACTGGGTTGGAGTCGCTGGCACCGCCCTAAGTTGGTTTAGGTCTTACCTTGAAGACAGGAAGTACTTTGTGGAGATTGGAGACTGTGTCTCAGATCATATGGCCCTGACCTGTGGAGTACCACAGGGGTCGATCCTGGGACCTCTTCTGTTCAATCTCTACATGCTGCCGTTAGGTCAGTTAATACGCAGAAACAAAGTGTCCTATCACAACTATGCAGACGACACTCAGATCTATGTCTCACTGACTGCAGGAGAACATGGACCAGTGGACTCACTCCTTCACTGTATCCAACAGATCAGTGAGTGGATGCAAAACAACTTCCTTCAGCTAAACGCAGACAAAACTGAAATGATTGTCTTTGGTCCCCAGAAACAAAGAGAGAGCGTCATCTGTCACCTACAGTCTCTCTCCCTAAAACCTTCAAACAAGGTCAGAAATCTAGGGGTAATACTGGACTCAGACTTAAATTTTAATAGCCACATCAAATCAGTAACATCAGCAGCTTTTTACCATCTAAAAAACATTGCCAGGATCAAAAACATAGTGTCTAAAGCAGACTTGGAGATTCTTATCCATGCATTTGTCTCCAGTAGGTTAGACTACTGCAATGGCCTGCTCACAGGTCTGTCCAAACAGGCTGTAAAACAGCTGCAGTACATTCAAAATGCAGCAGCTCGAGTCCTGACTAGAACCAGGAAGTACGACCATATTAGTCCTGACTAGAACCAGGAAGTACGACCACATTAGTCCTGACTAGAACCAGGAAGTACGACCACATTAGTCCAGTCCTCAGGTCTCTGCACTGGCTTCCTGTGGCTCAGAGAATAGACTTTAAGGCTATATCCACACGAAGACAAAACGCTTATAATTTCAGAAACTTTTTCTGTAAACACGGAGTTAGCTCAGTAAATGTGTGCGTCCATATGAATGTAGTCAATACGCCTGAAAACGCTGTGAAACTATGCCAGACCTGTTGGTGGCGCTGTGACGCAATGACGGGATCAAGCCCAAACTTCCGTGACGGGAACTGGGCATGCGCGGAATTTTGTAAACAGACAACATGGCGAGTGGGCGAGCTGGTACTACATTAGTATGGACGGACGATGAGGTTGAACTGTTGCTTCGGGTCACACTGGATTACAAAACCAACAAGCTACATTGTTGTTGTCATTATTTTCTGAGTGCGGCGCATGCGTGCTTTAACAAGAGGCGGGGCGATGACGCAAGCGTCTCAGATACATTGCGGAGAGGCAGTAACCACGGAGCGGCATATACGGAGTTTTGAAATCTTTCCACTCTGGGACCTAGTTTCAAAAATGTTCGTTTACACCCCCCCAAAACGCCGGCCTCGTATGGACGATACACTGGATTGATAAAGTATTTTTGCGTTTAGGCCTGAGCTTGACTTCGTGTGGACAGGGCCTAAAACAGCTCTGCTTGTTACAAGTCTCTCCATGGCCTCGCACCAAAATATATTAGTGACATGTTAGTCCCATATGAACCAGCCCGGACTCTGAGGAGCACAGGGACTGGACTCCTGCTGGGACTCTGAGGAGCACAGGGACTGGACTCCTGCTGGGACTCTGAGGAGCACAGGGACTGGACTCCTGCTGGGACTCTGAGGAGCACAGGGACTGGACTCCTGCTGGGACTCTGAGGAGCACAGGGACTGGACTCCTGCTGGGACTCTGAGGAGCACAGGGACTGGACTCCTGCTGGGACTCTGAGGAGCACAGGGACTGGACTCCTGCTGGGACTCTGAGGAGCACAGGGACTGGACTCCTGCTGGGACTCTGAGGAGCACAGGGACTGGACTCCTGCTGGGACTCTGAGGAGCACAGGGACTGGACTCCTGCTGGGACTCTGAGGAGCACAGGGACTGGACTCCTGCTGGGACTCTGAGGAGCACAGGGACTGGACTCCTGCTGGGACTCTGAGGAGCACAGGGACCGGCCTCCTGCTGGGACTCTGAGGAGCACAGGGACTGGACTCCTGCTGGGACTCTGAGGAGCACAGGGACTGGACTCCTGCTGGGACTCTGAGGAGCACAGGGACTGGACTCCTGTTAGTGCCCAGAGTCAGAACTAAACATGGGGAGGCTGCTTTTCAGATTCATGCTGCTAAAATCTGGAACAATCTTTTATTGTGCCCAATTATACATTACTATAATAATCATTGACTGACTGACCATGCTGACCATGCCACGCCCATGCTGACCATGCCACACCCATGCTGACCATGCCACGCCCATTCTGACCATGCCACACCCATGCTGACCATGCCACGCCCATACTGACCATGCCACGCCCATTCTGACCATGCCACACCCATGCTGACCATGCCACGCCCATACTGACCATGCCACGCCCATGCTGACCATGCCACGCCCATTCTGACCATGCCACACCCATGCTGACCATGCCACGCCCATTCTGACCATGCCACGCCCATTCTGACCATGCCACACCCATGCTGACCATGCCACGCCCATACTGACCATGCCACGCCCATGCTGACCATGCCACGCCCATACTGACCATGCCACGCCCATGCCCTGGAGTCAGTCATTGTTCATTGCACATCATGTTGAGAGAGACCAGAGAGAGACCAGAGAGAGACCAGAGAGAGACCAGAGAGAGAGACCAGAGAGAGACCAGAGAGAGACCAGAGGGAGACCAGAGAGAGACCAGAGAGAGACCAGAGAGAGACCAGAGAGAGACCAGAGAGAGAGACCAGAGAGTCAGTCATTGTTCATTGCACATCATGTTGCATCCATTGATTGATAAATGATTATGATGAAAACCCTCACCTTCTGCCGATCATTTAAGTAAGTGATAGTTATTTATGTAGCGCCTCAGACCAGAGTCACAAAGAGCTTTACAATTGTTATTTTTGGGCATTTGTCTCTCCCTCCATCACATGCCAGACCTATGGTACATGTTTTTAGTGGTAGGAGAAACCGGAGCACCCGGAGGAAACCCTGGTTGCCTCTTGCAAACGGGGGCTGCTATCGTTGTTGACAAACACACCGACTACATGTCCAAGAAATCCAGCGCTCTGATTGGTTGAAACTGGGTCAATGGCAATTTACATACTACTTTACATGATAAAAAGTTCAAATTTCAGTTGGCGCTAGCAAAAATACGACAAGGATTCTTTGTGTGGAAACTTCAGATTGTGTTCATATTGTTATAAGCTTTCAGAAAACGTTGAAAAAAAGTATTTCCCATGACGCTGGAACGGAAGTTAATTTTATAGCATCTAGCACATGGCCTATCTCCCACCCTCTCTCTCTCTCTGGTCTCTCTCTCTGGTCTCCCTCTCTTTCTGGTGTCTCTTTCTGGTGTCTCTCTCTGGTCTCTCTCTCTGGTCTCTCTCTCTCTGGTCTCTCTCTCTCTGGTCTCTCTCTCTGGTCTCTCTCTCTGGTCTCTCTCTCTGGTCTCTCTCTCTAGTCTCTCTCTCTGGTCTCTCTCTCTGGTCTCTCTCTCTGGTCTCTCTCTCTGGTCTCTCTCTCTGGTCTCTCTCTCTCTGGTCTCTCTCTCTCTCTGGTCTCTCTCTCTCTGGTCTCTCTCTCTCTGGTCTCTCTCTCTCTGGTCTCTCTCTCTGGTCTCTCTCTCTCTGGTCTCTCTCTCTGGTCTCTCTCTCTCTGGTCTCTCTCTCTGGTCTCTCTCTCTCTCTGGTCTCTCTCTCTCTGGTCTCTCTCTCTCTGGTCTCTCTCTCTCTGGTCTCTCTCTCTCTGGTCTCTCTCTCTCTGGTCTCTCTCTCTGGTCTCTCTCTCTAGTCTCTCTCTCTGGTCTCTCTCTCTGGTCTCTCTCTCTGGTCTCTCTCTCTGGTCTCTCTCTCTCTGGTCTCTCTCTCTCTCTGGTCTCTCTCTCTCTGGTCTCTCTCTCTCTGGTCTCTCTCTCTCTGGTCTCTCTCTCTCTGGTCTCTCTCTCTCTGGTCTCTCTCTCTCTGGTCTCTCTCTCTCTGGTCTCTCTCTCTCTGGTCTCTCTCTCTCTGGTCTCTCTCTCTCTGGTCTCTCTCTCTCTGGTCTCTCTCTCTCTGGTCTCTCTCTCTCTGGTCTCTCTCTCTCTGGTCTCTCTCTCTCTGGTCTCTCTCTCTCTGGTCTCTCTCTCTCTGGTCTCTCTCTCTCTGGTCTCTCTCTCTCTCTGGTCTCTCTCTCTCTCTGGTCTCTCTCTCTCTCTGGTCTCTCTCTCTCTCTGGTCTCTCTCTCTCTCTGGTCTCTCTCTCTCTCTCTGGTCTCTCTCTCTCTCTGGTCTCTCTGGTCTCTCTCTCTCTGGTCTCTCTCTCTCTGGTCTCTCTCTCTCTGGTCTCTCTCTCTCTGGTCTCTCTCTCTCTGGTCTCTCTCTCTCTGGTCTCTCTCTGGTCTCTCTCTCTCTCTCTGGTCTCTCTCTCTCTGGTCTCTCTCTCTCTGGTCTCTCTCTCTCTGGTCTCTCTCTCTCTGGTCTCTCTCTCTCTGGTCTCTCTCTCTCTGGTCTCTCTCTCTCTGGTCTCTCTCTCTCTGGTCTCTCTCTCTCTGGTCTCTCTCTGGTCTCTCTCTGGTCTCTCTCTGGTCTCTCTCTGGTCTCTCTCTGGTCTCTCTCTCTCTGGTCTCTCTCTGGTCTCTCTCTGGTCTCTCTCTGGTCTCTCTCTGGTCTCTCTCTGGTCTCTCTCTGGTCTCTCTCTGGTCTCTCTCTGGTCTCTCTCTGGTCTCTCTCTGGTCTCTCTCTGGTCTCTCTCTGGTCTCTCTCTGGTCTCTCTCTGGTCTCTCTCTGGTCTCTCTCTGGTCTCTCTCTGGTCTCTCTCTGGTCTCTCTCTGGTCTCTCTCTGGTCTCTCTCTCTGGTCTCTCTGGTCTGGTCTGTTCTGACGGGGGTCCAGTCCACACATGTTCTGGTTCTGACAGGGGTCCAGTCCTACCTGTCAGGAATCAGCTCATACACACACACACACATACACAGAGACACACACACACACACAGAGACACACACATACACAGAGACACACACACAACAGAGACACACACACACACACACACATACACAGAGACACACACACATACACAGAGACACACACACACACAGACACACACACACATACACAGAGACACACACACACACACATAGAGACACCACACACACACACACATACACAGAGACACACACACACATACACACACAGAGACACACACACACACATAGAGACACACACACACACACACATACATAGAGACACACACACACACACACATAGAGACACACACATGGTCAAGTGCAGGTCAAAACTCTTCTCTTCATCCTCTGGTTTTAACAAAGTGCTTAATGCATTTCTCTGTTTCACATCTGTCTCAAGAGTTTAATCCACACACACACACAGAGACACACAGACACACACACACACACACAGAGAGACACACACAAACACACACACACACAAGACACACAAATGGACTTATTTTGGGAATTCACAGTGATCAATTTTAGGAGTAATGCGTTACTAAAGTAATGATCCAAAAACATCTCTGCGTCTCTGGTCTCTCTCTGGTCTCTCTCTCTGGTCTCTCTCTCTGGTCTCTCTCTCTGGTCTCTCTCTCTGGTCTCTCTCTGGTCTCTCTCTGGTCTCTCTCTGGTCTCTCTCTCTGGTCTCTCTCTCTGGTCTCTCTCTGGTCTCTCTCTGGTCTCTCTCTCTGGTCTCTCTCTCTGGTCTCTCTCTCTGGTCTCTCCCTGGTCTCTCTCTGGTCTCTCTCTCTGGTCTCTCTCTCTGGTCTCTCTCTGGTCTCTCTCTCTGGTCTCTCTCTGGTCTCTCTCTGGTCTCTCTCTCTGGTCTCTCTCTCTAGTCTCTCTCTGGTCTCTCTCTGGTTTCTCTGGTCTCTCTCGGGTTTCTCTGGTCTCTCTCTGGTCTCTCTCTGGTCTCTCTCTGGTCTCTCTCTGGTCTCTCTCTCTGGTCTCTCTCTCTGGTCTCTCTCTGGTCTCTCTCTGGTCTCTCTCTCTGGTCTCTCTCTGGTCTCTCTCTGGTCTCTCTCTCTGGTCTCTCTCTCTAGTCTCTCTCTGGTCTCTCTCTGGTTTCTCTGGTCTCTCTCTGGTCTCTCTCTGGTCTCTCTCTGGTCTCTATGGTCTCTCTCTGGTCTCTCTCTGGTCTCTCTCTGGTCTCTCTCTGGTCTCTCTCTCTCTGGTCTCCCTCTGGTCTCCCTCTGGTCTCTCTCTCTGGTCTCTCTCTGGTCTCTCTCTCTCGTCTCTCTCTGGTCTCTCTCTGGTGTCTCTCTGGTCACTCTCTGGTCTCTCTCTGGTCTCTCTCTGGTCTCTCTCTGGTCTCTCTCTGGTCTCTCTCTGGTCTCTCTCTCTGGTCTCTCTCTGGTCTCTCTCTGGTCTCTCTGGTCTCTATCTGGTCTCTCTCTGGTCTCTCTCTGGTCTCTCTCTCTGGTCTCTCTCTGGTCTCTCTCTCTCTGGTCTCTCTCTCTGGTCTCTCTCTGGTCTCTCTCTGGTCTCTCTCTCTCTGGTCTCTCTCTCTGGTCTCTCTGGTCTCTCTCTGGTCTCTATCTGGTCTCTCTCTGGTCTCTCTCTGGTCTCTCTCTGGTCTCCCTCTGGTCTCCCTCTGGTCTCTCTTTGGTCTCTCTCTGGTCTCTCTCTGGTCTCTCTCTGGTCTCCCTCTGGTCTCCCTCTGGTCTCTCTCTGGTCTCTCTCTGGTCTCTCTCTGGTCTCTCTCTCTGGTATCTCTCTGGTGTCTCTCTGGTGTCTCTCTGGTCTCTCTCTCTGGTCTATCTCTCTCTGGTCTCTCTGGCTCTCTCTCTCTCCCTCTGGTCTCTCTCTTTCTCTCTCCCTCTGGTCTCTCTTTGGTCTCTCTCTGGTCTCTCTCTGGTCTCTCTCTCTGGTCTCTCTCTGGTCTCTCTCTGGTCTCTCTCTGGTCTCTCTCTCTGGTCACTCTCTGGTCTCTCTCTGGTCTCTCTCTCTGGCTCTCTCTCTCTGGTCTCTCTCTCTGGTCTCTCTCTCTGGTCTCTCTCTGGTCTCTCTCTGGTCTCTCTCTCTGGTCTCTCTCTCTGGTCTCTCTCTCTGGTCTCTCTCTCTGGTCTCTCTCTCTGGTCTCTCTCTCTCTGGTCTCTCTCTCTCTCTCTCTCTCTGGTCTCTCTCTGGTCTCTCTCTGGTCTCTCTCTGGTCTCTCTCTGGCTCTCTCTGGTCGCTCTCTCTCTGGTCTCTCTCTGGTCTCTCTCTGGTCTCTCTCTGGTCTCTCTCTGGTCTCTCTCTCTGGTCTCTCTGTCTGGTCTCTCTCTCTCTCTCTCTCTGGTCTCTCTCTGGTCGCTCTCTCTCTGGTCCCTCTCTGGTCTCTCTCTGGTCTCTCTCTGGTCTCTCTCTCTGGTCTCTCTCTCTGGTCTCTCTCTCTCTCTCTCCCTCTGGTCTCTCTCTGGTCTCCCTCTGGTCTCTCTCTCTGGTCTCTCTCTCTGGCCTCTCTCTGGTCGCTCTCTCTCTGGTCCCTCTCTGGTCTCTCTCTGGTCTCTCTCTGGTCTCTCTCTGGTCTCTCTCTGGTCTCTCTCCCTCTGGTGTCTCTCGGTACATACACAGTTGTTGGTGGATTCCTGGTTCAGCTCCACATAGTACTGCAGCAGAACCTGGTCCTGGGGCACGTCCTCAAAGCGAAACATCCACTGGTCCAGAGACTCAGACTCTTCCTGGTCCTCCATGAGAGAAACCAGGCTCATCCCAGTCCTGATGTGAGTCCAGCACAGATCCACAGCCCACAGAGCGAGGGGAGAGACCTCTCTGTGGGATTAGGGGTCGTTACGGTCCTGCAGGTCAAGAGTTCAGGAAGAGATTTGGCCCAAAGCAAATCATAGAGAGATTTATGGTCCCTAAGCTTCAACACTGGTCCTTCAACAAACTAGACTAGTATCTGGTCTCTCTCTGCTCTCTCTCTCTGGAGTCTCTCTCTCTCTCTGTGTTCAGTCTATCTCTCCTTCTGGTCTCTCTCTGGTCTCTCTCTTTGGTCTCTTTCGGGTCTCTCTCTGGTCTCTCTTTCTGGTCTCTCTCTGGTCTCCCTCTGGTCTCTCTCTGGTCTCTCTCTGGTCTCTCTCTGGTCTCTCCCTTTGGTCTCTCTCTCTGGTCTCTCTCTGGTCTCTCTCTGGTCTCCCCCTGGTCTCTCTCTGGTCTCTCCCTGGTCTCCCTCTGGTCTCTCTCTGGTCTCACTCTGGTCTCTCTCTGGTCTCTCTCTGGTCTACCCCTGGTCTCCCCCTGGTCTCTCTCTGGTCTCACTCTGGTCTCTCTCTGGTCTCTCGCTGGTCTCTCTGGTCTCTCTCTGGTCTCACTCTGGTCTCTCTCTGGTCTCCCTCTGGTCTCTCTCTGGTCTCAGACGTGTCTTTAGCCCCATGGTGTCTGAGAGTGTAGTGATCACTTCTAATCCCACATGTCTGACCCGTGACCCATTATCCCACAGACGTGAACCTGAGGCCAGGTGTCCAGCCGCCCTGGGGCAGAGCGGCAGAGTGTGGCTGCGGCTGGGACTTTTACAGACTCTGGAATATGGCTGAGAGAGACTAGAGAGAGACCAGAGAGAGACCAGAGAGAGACTAGAGAGAGACCAGAGAGAGACCAGAGAGAGACCAGAGAGAGACCAGAGGGAGACCAGAGGGAGACCAGAGAGAGACCAGAGAGAGACCAGAGAGAGACCAGAGAGAGACCAGAGGGAGACCAGAGGGAGACCAGAGAGAGACCAGAGAGAGACCAGAGGGAGACCAGAGGGAGACCAGAGAGAGACCAGACAGAGACCAGAGGGAGACCAGAGGGAGACCAGAGGGAGACCAGAGAGACCAGAGAGACCAGAGGGAGACCAGAGGGAGACCAGAGGGAGACCAGAGGGAGACCAGAGGGAGACCAGAGAGAGACCAGAGAGAGACCAGAGGGAGACCAGAGGGAGACCAGATGGAGACCAGAGACAGACCAGAGTCAATAGTTTTTGTCCTCTGTCACATCATATAAACTTTTTCAGCCAATCAGAAGCCAGCATGAACAACATCAGTGAAAACAACAGGAAGATAATTCCCACTCCGTCCACCAGGTGGAGCTTTTCTCCTGTGCTCATGGCTCATCATGGTCTTACCCATGGTCTCCTGTTCACTGGGAGAGCTACTTTCTCAGGACTAGAATGAGACAGAGCTCCTCAAAGGAGTGTAAATGGAGCGACATACTGTACCATGAAGGAACCATCAACATTATTATTTCATGATATTTATAGTTTTATTCACAAACATAAAGAGAATGTGATTATTACATGTTTCATATTTACAACATGAAGGAAAAATACAAAGGCTTTGGTGAGCTACTTAACAGGAGGTGGAGAGCTACTGGTAGCTCCCCAGCCACAGGTTGGAGACCTCAGACCCCTGTGTTATCCTGTACATGTTTATACAAATAAATTATACTTTATACTTTTCAGTTGATTTAGTAAATATCCTCAAGATGATGTTTAAGGGACAAAAGGAGCAGGATGACGTCACACTCTGAGGTTTGTATAAAACAAAAGAAAAGATAAATCTCCTCAGAGTCAGAGACAGAGCTCCCCCCAAGGGCCACAGGCAGAACTGCAGCAGAGCTCCCCCAAGAGGCCACAGGCAGAACTGCAGCAGAGCTCCCCTAGAGGCCACAGACAAAACTGCAGCAGAGCTCCCCCAGAGGCCACAGACAGAACTGCAGCAGAGCTCCCCCAAGAGGCCACAGACAGAACTACAGCAGAGCTCCCCCAAGAGGCCACAGACAGAACTGCAGCAGAGCTCCCCCCCAAGAGGCCACAGACAGAACTGCAGCAGAGCTCCCCCAAGAGGCCACAGGCAGAACTGCAGCAGAGCTCCCCCAAGAGGCCACAGACAGAACTGCAGCAGAGCTCCCCCAAGAGGCCACAGGCAGAACTGCAGCAGAGCTCCCCCAGAGGCCACAGACAGAACTGCAGCAGAGCTCCCCCAGAGGCCACAGGCAGAACTGCAGCAGAGCTCCCCCAGAGGCCACAGGCAGAACTGCAGCAGAGCTCCCCCAAGAGGCCACAGGCAGAACTGCAGCAGAGCTCCCCCAGAGGCCACAGGCAGAACTGCAGCAGAGCTCCCCCAGAGGCCACAGGCAGAACTGCAGCAGAGCTCCCCCAAGAGGCCACAGGCAGAACTGCAACAGAGCTCCCCCCAAGGGCCACAGGCAGAACTGCAGCAGAGCTCCCCCAGAGGCCACAGGCAGAACTGCAGCAGAGCTCCCCCAGAGGCCACAGACAGAACTACAGCAGAGCTCCCCCAGAGGCCACAGACAGAACTGCAGCAGAGATCCCCCAGAGGCCACAGACAGAACTGCAGCAGAGATCCCCCAGAGGCCACAGACAGAACTACAGCAGAGATCCCCCAGAGGCCACAGACAGAACTACAGCAGAGATCCCCCAGAGGCCACAGACAGAACTGCAGCAGAGCTCCCCCAGAGGCCACAGACAGAACTGCAGCAGAGCTCCCCCAAGAGGCCACAGGCAGAACTGAAGCAGAGCTCCCCCAGAGGCCACAGACAGAACTACAGCAGAGCTCCCCCAGAGGCCACAGACAGAACTGTAGCAGAGCTCCCCCAGAGGCCACAGGCAGAACTGCAGCAGAGCTCCTCCAAGAGGCCACAGGCAGAACTGCAGCAGAGCTCCCCCCCAAGGGCCACAGACAGAACTGCAGCAGAGCTCCTCCAAGAGGCCACAGGCAGAACTGCAGCAGAGCTCCCCCAGAGGCCACAGACAGAACTACAGCAGAGCTCCCCCAAGAGGCCACAGACAGAACTACAGCAGAGCTCCCCCAGAGGCCACAGGCAGAACTGCAGCAGAGCTCCCCCAGAGGCCACAGGCAGAACTGCAGCAGAGCTCCCCCAGAGGCCACAGGCAGAACTACAGAGTGGAATAAACACTGTTTAATGAAGGTTCAGATTAGAACGTGCTTGTTTCTTCCATAAGACACAGGTCCGAACATTAAAGCTGAGGGATGTTACTTTCAAAACACCAAAATGTATCTCTGTAACAAATTATAACGAGTTTTCATATCCAAGTGAAGTCCAGTCTCTCTCAGGTCTCTCTCTGGTCTCTCTCTGGTCTCTCTCTGGTATCTCTCTGGTCTCGATCACTCTCTCTGGTCTCTCTCTGGTCTCTCTCTGGTCTCTCTCTCTCTGGTCTCCCTCTGGTTTCTCTCTGGTCTCTCTCTGGTCTCTCTCTGGTCTCTCTCTGGTCTCTCTCTGGTCTCTCTCTGGTCTCTCTCTGGTCTCTCTCTGGTCTCTCTCTGGCCTCTCTCTGGTCTCTCTCTGGTCTCTCTCTGGTCTCTCTCTGGTCTCTCTCTGGTCTCTCTCTGGTCTCACTATGTTATCTCACTGGTCTCACTCTGGTCTCTCTCTGGTCTCTCTCTGGCCTATGTTATCTCACTGGTGTCACTCTGGTCTCTCTCTGGTCTCTCACTGGTCTCACTCTGGTCTCTCTCTGGTCTCTCTCTGGTCTCTCTCTGGTCTCTCTCTGGTCTCTCTCTGGTCTCTTTCTTTCTGGATAACAGCCTTGTGTTATGAAACCAAAGTTAGGTCCCTCAGCTTTATTGACACGGTAAATTAATTTTCAAATTCCACAAATTGAAGCCGGGACTCTCGCTGACACTCATTGTTCCGTGACCATAAAGACACCATTGTTCCAGAGACTACAGCGAGACAAAGCACACACACCAGCGAGAACTCGCAGAGGATTCGACTGAAGCAGGATTTTACAGAATTAAACATTTTCCAAAACGAGAAACTTTGACAATTGTGTTTTAATTAAAATTCACACTGACCTCTGCTGGTAAACTCTCTGGTCTCTCTCTGGTCTCTCTCTCTGGTCTTTCTCTGTTCTCTCTCTGATCTCTCTCTGGTCTCTCTTTGGTTTCCCTCTGGTCTCTCTCTGGTCTCTTCCCGGTCTCTCACTAAAATTAAAAGTAAGGCGTTCAGTCACACGAGAGGAGTTCAGAGTAGAGCCGCTGCTCCTCCAAGCAGAGAGGTGCCAGTGGAGGAGGCTCATCTGTTTGGGATTCCTCCTGGTCTCCTCTCTGGGCATATCCCACAGGAGGAGACCAGGAGGAGACTAGGAGGAGACCAGGAGGAGACCAGGGGGAGACCAGGAGGAGATCCAGGACACAGAGGGACTGTGTCTCTGGTAACACCTCAGGATTCCCCCAGAGGAGCTGCAGGAGGTGTCTGTGGAGAGACTGGGCTGCCCCCGTGCCCAGGCCCCGGATAAAGCGGAGGAAAGCCTTTGATAATCAATGAATCCACTTGTTTCAGCCTCAAACGCTGCGGGAAAAGAAAGTGCTTTCTCTTTCTCAAATGAAAGTCTGTTTCCTGCAGTTCTCTCTCAAACTTCCTCAAAAGCCTCCCACTCCTCCCTCGCTGCTCCCTCTGCTCCCTCTGGTCGCTCTGCTCCCTCTGATCTCTCTGCTCCCTCTGATCTCTCTGCTCCCTCTGCTCCCTCTGCTCCCTCTGCTCCCTCTGCTCCCTCTGCTCTCTCTGCTCCCTCTGCTCCCTCTGGTCTCTCTGGTCTCTCTGCTCCCTCTGGTCTCTCTGCTCCCTCTGGTCTCTCTGGTCGCTCTGCTCCCTCTGGTCGCTCTGCTCCCTCTGATCTCTCTGCTCTCTCTGCTCCCTCTGGTCTCTCTGGTCTCTCTGCTCCCTCTGCTCCCTCTGCTCCCTCTGGTCTCTCTGGTCTCTCTGCTCCCTCTGGTCGCTCTGCTCCCTCTGGTCTCTCTCTGCTCTCTCTGCTCCCTCTGGTCTCTCTTCTCTCTCTGCTCCCTCTGCTCCCTCTGCTCCCTCTGGTCTCTCTGCTCTGCTCCCTCTGTTCTCTCTGCTCCCTCTGGTCTCTCTGCTCCCTCTGCTCCCTCTGCTCCCTCTGGTCTCTCTCTCTCTGCTCCCTCTGCTCCCTCTGGTCTCTCTGCTCTGCTCCCTCTGGTCGCTCTGCTCCCTCTGGTCTCTCTGCTCCCTCTGTTCTCTCTGTTCTCTCTGCTCCCTCTGGTCTCTCTGCTCTGCTCCCTCTGGTCGCTCTGCTCCCTCTGGTCTCTCTGCTCCCTCTGTTCTCTCTGTTCTCTCTGCTCCCTCTGGTCTCTCTGCTCTGCTCCCTCTGGTCGCTCTGCTCCCTCTGGTCTCTCTGCTCCCTCTGTTCCCTCTGCTCCCTCTGCTCCCTCTGGTCTCTCTGGTCTCTCTGCTCCCTCTGGTCTCTCTGCTCTCTCTGCTCCCTCTGGTCTCTCTGCTCTCTCTGCTCCCTCTGCTCCCTCTGGTCTCTCTGGTCTCTCTGGTCTCTCTGCTCCCTCTGGTCTCTCTGCTCCCTCTGGTCTCTCTGCTCCCTCTGGTCTCTCTGGTCGCTCTGCTCCCTCTGGTCGCTCTGCTCCCTCTGGTCGCTCTGCTCCCTCTGATCTCTCTGCTCTCTCTGCTCCCTCTGGTCTCTCTGGTCTCTCTGCTCCCTCTGCTCCCTCTGCTCCCTCTGCTCCCTCTGGTCTCTCTGCTCTGCTCCCTCTGGTCGCTCTGCTCCCTCTGTTCTCTCTGCTCCCTCTGGTCTCTGTGCTCCCTCTGCTCCCTCTGGTCTCTCTGCTCCCTCTGCTCCCTCTGCTCCCTCTGGTCTCTCTGCTCTGCTCCCTCTGGTCGCTCTGCTCCCTCTGGTCTCTCTGCTCCCTCTGTTCTCTCTGTTCTCTCTGCTCCCTCTGGTCTCTCTGCTCTGCTCCCTCTGGTCGCTCTGCTCCCTCTGGTCTCTCTGCTCCCTCTGTTCTCTCTGTTCTCTCTGCTCCCTCTGGTCTCTCTGCTCTGCTCCCTCTGGTCGCTCTGCTCCCTCTGGTCTCTCTGCTCCCTCTGTTCCCTCTGCTCCCTCTGCTCCCTCTGGTCTCTCTGGTCTCTCTGCTCCCTCTGGTCTCTCTGCTCTCTCTGCTCCCTCTGGTCTCTCTGCTCTCTCTGCTCCCTCTGGTCTCTCTGGTCTCTCTGCTCCCTCTGCTCCCTCTGCTCCCTCTGCTCCCTCTGGTCTCTCTGCTCCCTCTGCTCCCTCTGCTCCCTCTGGTCTCTCTGCTCCCTCTGCTCCCTCTGGTCTCTCTGCTCTCTCTGGTCTCTCTGGTCTCTCTGGTCTCTCTGCTCTCTCTGGTCTCTCTGCTCCCTCTGGTCTCTCTGGTCTCTCTGCTCTCTCTGGTCTCTCTGCTCTCTCTGCTCCCTCTGGTCTCTCTGGTCTATCTGCTCCCTCTGCTCCCTCTGCTCCCTCTGGTCTCTCTGCTCCCTCTGCTCCCTCTGCTCCCTCTGGTCTCTCTGCTCCCTCTGCTCTCTCTGGTCTCTCTGCTCTCTCTGCTCTCTCTGCTCTCTCTGCTCCCTCTGGTCTCTCTGGTCTCTCTGCTCCCTCTGCTCCCGCTGGTCTCTCTGCTCCCTCTGGTCTCTCTGCTCCCTCTGCTCCCTCTGGTCTCTCTGGTCTCTCTGCTCCATCTGCTCCCTCTGCTCCCTCTGGTCTCTCTGCTCCCTCTGGTCTCTCTGCTCCCTCTGCTCCCTCTGGTCTCTCTGCTCCCTCTGGTCTCTCTGCTCCCTCTGCTCCCTCTGGTCTCTCTGCTCCCTCTGCTCCCTCTGGTCTCTCTGCTCTGCTCCCTCTGCTCCCTCTGCTCCCTCTGCTCCCTCTGGTCTCTCTGCTCCCTCTGCTCCCTCTGGTCTCTCTGCTCCCTCTGCTCCCTCTGTTCTCTCTGCTCCCTCTGGTCTCTCTGCTCCCTCTGCTCCCTCTGGTCTCTCTGGTCTCTCTGCTCCCTCTGCTCCCTCTGGTCTCTCTGCTCCCTCTGCTCCCTCTGCTCCCTCTGCTCCCTCTGGTCTCTCTGCTCCCTCTGCTCCCTCTGCTCCCTCTGGTCTCTCTGCTCCCTCTGCTCCCTCTGGTCTCTCTGGTCTCTCTGCTCCCTCTGCTCCCTCTGGTCGCTCTGCTCCCTCTGCTCCCTTTGCTCCCTCTGGTCTCTCTGCTCCCTCTGCTCCCTCTGGTCTCTCTGGTCTCTCTGCTCCCTCTGCTCCCTCTGGTCTCTCTGCTCCCTCTGCTCCCTCTGCTCCCTCTGCTCCCTCTGCTCCCTCTGGTCTCTCTGCTCCCTCTGCTCCCTCTGCTCCCTCTGGTCTCTCTGCTCCCTCTGCTCCCTCTGGTCTCTCTGGTCTCTCTGCTCCCTCTGCTCCCTCTGGTCGCTCTGCTCCATCTGCTCCCTCTGCTCCCTCTGGTCTCTCTGCTCCCTCTGGTCTCTCTGCTCCCTCTGCTCCCTCTGGTCTCTCTGCTCCCTCTGGTCTCTCTGGTCTCCCTGCTCCCTCTGGTCTCTCTGGTCTCTCTGCTCCCTCTGCTCCCTCTGGTCTCTCTGCTCCCTCTGGTCTCTCTCTGAGTCAAAGCAGCAAAAGCAGAACAGGATTTCACAGAATCCTCTTCAACTTCACCAAGAAAGAAAAGTAAACTCAGAGAACAATGGTCTTATGTAACAGAGGGAGACCAGAGAGAGACCAGAGGGAGACCAGAGGGAGACCAGAGGGAGACCAGAGGGAGACCAGAGAGAGACCAGAGGGAGACCAGAGAGAGACCAGAGAGAGACCAGAGAGAGACCAGAGAGAGACCAGAGAGAGACCAGAGAGAGACCAGAGGGAGACCAGAGAGAGACCAGAGGGAGACCAGAGAGAGACCAGAGGGAGACCAGAGAGAGACCAGAGGGAGACCAGAGGGAGACCAGAGAGAGACCAGAGGGAGACCAGAGAGAGACCAGAGGGAGACCAGAGAGAGAGACCAGAGAGAGACCAGAGAGAGACCAGAGGGAGACCAGAGGGAGACCAGAGAGAGACCAGAGGGAGACCAGAGAGAGACCAGAGGGAGACCAGAGAGAGACCAGAGAGAGACCAGAGAGAGACCAGAGAGAGACCAGAGAGAGACCAGAGGGAGACCAGAGAGAGACCAGAGGGAGACCAGAGAGAGACCAGAGGGAGACCAGAGAGAGACCAGAGGGAGACCAGAGGGAGACCAGAGAGAGACCAGAGGGAGACCAGAGAGAGACCAGAGGGAGACCAGAGAGAGAGACCAGAGAGAGACCAGAGAGAGACCAGAGGGAGACCAGAGGGAGACCAGAGAGAGACCAGAGGGAGACCAGAGAGAGACCAGAGGGAGACCAGAGAGAGACCAGAGAGAGACCAGAGGGAGACCAGAGGGAGACCAGAGAGAGACCAGAGGGAGACCAGAGAGAGACCAGAGGGAGACCAGAGAGAGACCAGAGAGACCAGAGGGAGACCAGAGAGAGACCAGAGAGAGACCAGAGAGAGACCAGAGAGAGACCAGAGAGATCATCACAAACGTCACGGTAAACTCAGATCCAATGGTTTCAATCTGTAAAACGAGTTAGCCCCTCCCACCTGTTCACGGAGTCAATGGAGCAAATCCAGACCTTAGTACCAGATGAAATGAGTACCATGGGTTGGCAAGACCAGGGTAGCTACCCTGGTCTTGCCAACCCATGGTACTCATTTGAGACTCAGTTGAGCCTTCACAACTGGTTCTTTCTCTGGGTCTCGTTCCCACAGTAATCCGTGCTCTCTAATCCACAACACTAACACAGACTTTGATATAGTTTCAGATAATCCAATAATAATAATCTCATTGTCACAGAGAGAGACAGAAACATCTACTTCATTCTATAACACAGCCCTGTTTCCACCAACCCTACTCTACCCTACCCTACCCTACCCTACTCTACCCTACCCTACCCTACCCTACCCTACCCTACCCTACCCTACCCTACCCTACCCTACCCTACCCTACCCTACCCTACCCTACTCTACTCTACCCTACCCTACCCTACCCTACCCTACTCTACCCTACCCTACCCTACCCTACCCTACCCTACTCTACTCTACTCTACCCTACCCTACCCTACCCTACCCTACCCTACCCTACCCTACTCTACTCTACCCTACCCTACCCTACCCTACCCTACCCTACCCTACTCTACTCTACTCTACCCTACCCTACCCTACCCTACTGTACTCTACCCTACCCTACCCTACCCTACCCTCCTCTCCTCTACTCTACTCTACCCTACCCTACCCTACCCTACCCTACCCTACCCTACCCTACCCTACCCTACCCTACCCTACCCTACTGGGCGGCACGGTGGCTGAGTGGATAGCACTCTCGCCTCTCAGCAAGAAGGTCCTGGGTTCGAATCCCGGCCGGACCAGGGCCTTTCTGAGTGGAGTTTGCATGTTCTCCCCGTGTCTGCGTAGGTTTCCTCCGGGTACTCCGGTTTCCCCTACCACTAAAAAATATTTCCAATAGTTCTGGCATGTGCCTCCTGTACTGGCCCCGCTCCCATCTCTGTGTGGAGTGAGAGACAAATGCCCAAAAATTAACAATTGTAAACCGCTTTGAGACTCAGATCTGCAGTGAAAAGGCGGTATATAAATAAAGCTTACTTACTACTTACTACTACTACTCTACCCTACCCTACTCTACCCTACTCTACTCTACTCTACTCTACTCTACTCTACTCTACTCTACTCTACTCTACCCTACCCTACTCTACTCTACTCTACTCTACTCTACCCTACCCTACTCTACTCTACTCTACTCTACTCTACCCTGCTCTACTCTACTCTACTCTACTCTACCCTACTCTACTCTACCCTGCTCTACTCTACTCTACCCTACTCTACCCTACCCTACCCTACCCGACCCGACCCTACTCTACTCTACTCTACCCTACTCTACTCTACTCTACTCTACCCTGCTCATCTTTACTCTTCTCTACTCTGCTCTCTACTCTCTACTCTACTCTACCCTGCTCTACTCTACTCTACTCTACTCTACTCTACTCTACCCTACTCTACTCTACCCTGCTCTACTCTACTCTACTCTACCCTACTCTACCCTACCCGACCCGACCCGACCCGACCCGACCCGACCCTACCCTACTCTACTCTACTCTACCCTACCCTACCCTACCCTACCCTACCCTACCCTACTCTACTCTACTCTACTCTACTCTACTCTACTCTACTCTACTCTACTCTACCCTACCCTACCCTACCCTACCCTACCCTACCCTACTCTACTCTACTCTACTCTACTCTACTCTACTCTACCCTACTCTACCCTACTCTACTCTACCCTATCCTTCTCTACCCTACTCTACCCTATTCTACTCTACTCTACTCTACTCTACTCTACTCTACTCTACTCTACTCTACTCTACTCTACCCTACCCTACCCTACTCTACCCTACTCTACCCTACCCTACTCTACTCTACCCTACCCTACCCTACCCTACTCTACCCTACCCTACCCTACCCTACCCTACCCTACCCTACTCTACTCTACTCTACTCTACCCTGAACATTCGCTGTAAACAGCCTGTTCAGGCGAGTTTATTGGTATAGCACAGTTCATACACAAGACTCATTCTACCCCTGACGGGACCTGATGAGAACCAGGAAGTACCATCACATTAGTCCTGACTAGAACCAAGAAGTACCATCACATTAGTCCTGACTAGAACCAGGAAGTACCATCACATTAGTCCAGACTAGAACCAGGAAGTACCATCACATTAGTCCTGACTAGAACCAGGAAGTACCATCACATTAGTCCTGACTAGAACCAGGAAGTACCATCACATTAGTCCAGACTAGAACCAGGAAGTACCATCACATTAGTCCTGACTAGAACCAGGAAGTACCATCACATTAGTCCAGACTAGAACCAGGAAGTACCATCACATTAGTCCTGACTAGAACCAGGAAGTACCATCACATTAGTCCTGACTAGAACCAGGAAGTACCATCACATTAGTCCAGACTAGAACCAGGAAGTACCATCACATTAGTCCTGCTCTCAGGTCTCAGAGAATAGACTTTAAAGCAACTCAAACCAAAGTATATCTGTGACCAACTCTGAGGAGCACAGGGACTGGCCTCCTGCTGGGACTCTGAGGAGCACAGGGACAGGCCTCCTGATGGGACTCTGAGGAGCACAGGGACTGGCCTCCTGCTGGGACTCTGAGGAGCACAGGGACTGGCCTCCTGCTGGGACTCTGAGGAGCACAGGGACTGGCCTCCTGCTGGGACTCTGAGGAGCACAGGGACTGGCCTCCTGCTGGGACTCTGAGGAGCACAGGGACTGGCCTCCTGCTGGGACTCTGAGGAGCACAGGGACTGGACTCCTGCTGGGACTCTGAGGAGCACAGGGACAGGCCTCCTGCTGGGACTCTGAGGAGCACAGGGACTGGACTCCTGCTGGGACTCTGAGGAGCACCGGGACTGGTCTCCTGCTGGGACTCTGAGGAGCACAGGGACTGGACTCCTGCTGGGACTCTGAGGAGCACAGGGACTGGCCTCCTGCTGGGACTCTGAGGAGCACAGGGACAGGCCTCCTGCTGGGACTCTGAGGAGCACAGGGACTGGACTCCTGCTGGGGCTCTGAGGAGCACAGGGACTGGACTCCTGCTGGGGCTCTGAGGAGCACAGGGACTGGCCTCCTGCTGGGACTCTGAGGAGCACAGGGACTGGCCTCCTGCTGGGACTCTGAGGAGCACAGGGACTGGCCTCCTGCTGGGACTCTCAGGAGCACAGGGACTGGCCTCCTGCTGGGACTCTGAGGAGCACAGGGACTGGCCTCCTGCTGGGACTCTGAGGAGCACAGGGACTGGCCTCCTGCTGGGACTCTGAGGAGCACAGGGACTGGCCTCCTGCTGGGACTCTGAGGAGCACAGGGACTGGCCTCCTGCTGGGACTCTGAGGAGCACAGGGACTGGACTCCTGCTGGGACTCTGAGGAGCACAGGGACTGGCCTCCTGCTGGGACTCTGAGGAGCACAGGGACTGGCCTCCTGCTGGGACTTTGAGGAGCACAGGGACTGGTCTCCTGCTGGGACTCTGAGGAGCACAGGGACTGGACTCCTGCTGGGACTCTGAGGAGCACAGGGACAGGCCTCCTGCTGGGACTCTGAGGAGCACAGAGACTGGACTCCTGCTGGGACTCTGAGGAGCACAGGGACTGGCCTCCTGCTGGGACTCTGAGGAGCACAGGGACAGGCCTCCTGCTGGAAACTCTGAGGAGCACAGGGACTGGACTCCTGCTGGGACTCTGAGGAGCACAGGGACAGGCCTCCTGCTGGGACTCTGAGGAGCACAGAGACTGGACTCCTGCTGGGACTCTGAGGAGCACAGGGACTGGCCTCCTGCTGGGACTCTGAGGAGCACAGGGACTGGCCTCCTGCTGGGACTCTGAGGAGCACAGGGACTGGACTCCTGCTGGGGCTCTGAGGAGCACAGGGACTGGCCTCCTGCTGGGACTCTGAGGAGCACAGGGACTGGACTCCTGCTGGGACTCTGAGGAGCACAGGGACTGGCCTCCTGCTGGGGCTCTGAGGAGCACAGGGACTGGCCTCCTGCTGGGACTCTGAGGAGCACAGGGACTGGCCTCCTGCTGGGACTCTGAGGAGCACAGGGACTGGCCTCCTGCTGGGACTCTGAGGAGCACAGGGACTGGACTCCTGCTGGGACTCTGAGGAGCACAGGGACTGGCCTCCTGCTGGGACTCTGAGGAGCACAGGGACTGGCCTCCTGCTGGGACTCTGAGGAGCACAGGGACTGGCCTCCTGCTGGGACTCTGAGGAGCACAGGGACTGGACTCCTGCTGGGACTCTGAGGAGCACAGGGACAGGCCTCCTGCTGGGACTCTGAGGAGCACAGGGACTGGACTCCTGCTGGGGCTCTGAGGAGCACAGGGACTGGACTCCTGCTGGGGCTCTGAGGAGCACAGGGACTGGCCTCCTGCTGGGACTCTGAGGAGCACAGGGACTGGCCTCCTGCTGGGACTCTGAGGAGCACAGGGACTGGACTCCTGCTGGGACTCTGAGGAGCACAGGGACAGGCCTCCTGCTGGGACTCTGAGGAGCACAGGGACTGGACTCCTGCTGGGACTCTGAGGAGCACAGGGACTGGCCTCCTGCTGGGACTCTGAGGAGCACAGGGACTGGCCTCCTGCTGCAGACTCTGAGGAGCACAGGGACTGGACTCCTGCTGGGACTCTGAGGAGCACAGGGACTGGACTCCTGCTGGGACTCTGAGGAGCACAGGGACTGGACTCCTGCTGGGACTCTGAGGAGCACAGGGACAGGCCTCCTGCTGGGACTCTGAGGAGCACAGGGACTGGCCTCCTGCTGGGACTTGAGGAGCACAGGGACTGGTCTCCTGCTGGGACTCTGAGGAGCACAGGGACTGGCCTCCTGCTGGGACTCTGAGGAGCACAGGGACTTGACTCCTGCTGGGACTCTGAGGAGCACAGGGACTGGACTCCTGCTGGGACTCTGAGGAGCACAGGGAAGGCCTCCTGCTGGGACTCTGAGGAGCACAGGGACTGGCCTCCTGCTGGGACTTTGAGGAGCACAGGGACTGGTCTCCTGCTGGGACTCTGAGGAGCACAGGGACTGGACTCCTGCTGGGACTCTGAGGAGCACAGGGACAGGCCTCCTGCTGGGACTCTGAGGAGCACAGAGACTGGACTCCTGCTGGGACTCTGAGGAGCACAGGGACTGGACTCCTGCTGGGACTCTGAGGAGCACAGGGACTGGACTCCTGCTGGGGCTCTGAGGAGCACAGGGACTGGCCTCCTGCTGGGACTCTGAGGAGCACAGGGACAGGCCTCCTGCTGGGACTCTGAGGAGCACAGGGACTGGACTCCTGCTGGGGCTCTGAGGAGCACAGGGACTGGACTCCTGCTGGGGCTCTGAGGAGCACAGGGACTGGCCTCCTGCTGGGACTCTGAGGAGCACAGGGACTGGCCTCCTGCTGGGACTAGGAGGAGCACAGGGACTGGCCTCCTGCTGGGACTCTGAGGAGCACAGGGACTGGCCTCCTGCTGGGACTCTGAGGAGCACAGGGACTGGCCTCCTGCTGGGACTAGGAGGAGCACAGGGACTGGCCTCCTGCTGGGACTCTGAGGAGCACAGGGACTGGCCTCCTGCTGGGACTCTGAGGAGCACAGGGACTGGCCTCCTGCTGGGACTCTGACTGTGTAACTTATATATTACACAACGAGACCAGAAACACACACAGAACTTTACAATCGTTGTGCGTTTGTCTCAGGTCGCCCACAGGAGGCACAGGTCAGGTCTATTCCACATGTTTTTAGAGGTAGGGGAAACCGGGGCGCACGGAGGAAACCCACACAGACACAAGAACATGTAAACTCCACACAGAGCAGTGGTGGAGGCGGAATAGAACCCACAACCTTCTCGCTGTGAGGCACAAGTGCAAACCAGCCGCAGAAGTTAAACTGGCACCAGTACTAGGACCAGTACCATCACCAGTACCAGCACCAGTACCAGCACCAGTACCATCACCAGTACCATCACCAGTACTAGCACCAGTAACATCACCAGTACTAGCACCAGTAACATCACCAGTACCATCACCAGTACCATCACCAGTACTAGCACCAGTACCATCACCAGTACCATCACCAGTACTAGCACCAGTACCAGCACCAGTACCATCACCAGTACTAGCACCAGTACCAGCACCAGTACCATCACCAGTACCAGCACCAGTACCAGCACAGTACCATCACCAGTAACATCACCAGTACCAGCACCATCACCAGTACCATCACCAGTACCAGCACCATCACCAGTACCATCACCAGTACCAGCACCAGTACCAGCACCAGTACTAGCACCAGTACTAGCACCAGTACCATCACCACAGTACCATCACCAGTACAATCACCAGTACCAGCACCAGTACCAGCACCAGTACCAGCACCAGTACCAGCACCAGTACCATCACCAGTACCAGCACCAGTACTAGCACCAGTACCAGCACCAGTACCATCACCAGTACCAGCACCAGTACCATCACCAGTACCAGCACCAGTACTAGCACCAGTACCATCACCAGTACCATCACCAGTACCAGCACCAGTACCATCACCAGTACCAGCACCAGTACTAGCACCAGTACTAGCACCAGTACCATCACCAGTACCAGCACCAGTACCAGCACCAGTACCATCACCAGTACCAGCACCAGTACTAGCACCAGTACCATCACCAGTACAATCACCAGTACCAGTCCCACATGGTCATGGCGTGTGGACAGTACCAGCACCATGGTCATGGCGTGTGGACAGTACCAGTCCCACATGGTCATGGCGTGTGGACAGTACCAGTCCCACATGGTCATGGCGTGTGGACAGTACCAGTCCCACATGGTCATGGCGTGTGGACAGTACCAGTCCCACATGGTCATGGCGTGTGGACAGTACCAGTCCCACATGGTCATGGCGTGTGGACAGTACCATGAAGCCCACTCTGAGGCCTGTGTAGCATCTGGACTTTCTCACGCAGCATCATCGCGTCCAACATCTGGCGAACGCGCGGTTTACGCACAAAGCGACAAGAGCACGTAACGTAACCTCCGCGTGCGTCCTCCTACAGAGACGTAACGGCTGGTGCATAAGTCTCCATACCTTCCAGATCCAGGCCATTCTCGCGTCCTGACGTCCTGACGTCCGCGGATGCTGCAGTTGTTGTTATGATCCACACGGGCCGTCAGATGCTCGGATGCAGGGTCTGGGTCCGGGTCTGGGTCTGGGTCCAGGTCTGGGTCTGGGTCCGGGTCCAGGTCTGAGTCTGGGTCCGGGCTGGGGGCTGTGGAGGACAGGGCAGCGCCATGGACAGTCTCCCGGTACCGTTATACGTCTCCGGTCTGAGCATTGGGACGAAGCTGGACTCTGATTGGACCGAGAGGGACGCGAGAGCCCTCCCCCTCTGCGTCGTCATGTGACCCCCTCATGTAATTTCACTGAGAGGCTCTCTCTCTCTCTCTCTCTCTCTCTCTCTCTCTCTCTCTCTCTCTCTCTCTCTCTGTCTCTCTGTCTCTCTGTCTCTCTCTCTCTCTCTCTCTCTCTCTCTCTCTCTCTCTCTCTCTCTCTCTCTCTCTCTCTCTCTCTCTCTCTCTCTCTCTCTCTCTCTCTCTCTCTCTCTGGCTGGAACAACTGAAAAGACGTGACAGAGGCCAAACATACATGGAAACTAGTGTTACTACTTTTCTGGTCTCTCTCTGGTCTCTCTCTGGTCTCTCTCTGGTCTCTCTCTGGTCTCTCTCTGGTCTCTCTCTGCTCTCTCTCTCTTCTCTCTCTCTCCCTGGTCTCTCTCTGGTCTCTCTCTCTGGTCTCTCTCTCTGGTCTCTCTCTGGTCTCTCTCTGGTCCTCTCTCTGGTGTCTCTCTCCCTGGTCTCTCTCTGGTCTCTCTCTGGTCTCTCTCTGGTCTCTCCCTGGTCTCTCTCTAGTCTCTCTGGTCTCTCTCTGGTCTCTCTGGTCTCTCTCTCCCTGGTCTCTCTCTGGTCTCTCTCTGGTCTCTCTCTGGTCTCTCTCTGGTCTCTCTCTGGTCTCTCTGGTCTCTCTCTGGTCTCTCTCTGGTCTCTCTCTCTGGTCTCTCTCTCTGGTCTCTCTCTGGTCTCTCTCTGGTCTCTCTCTGGTCTCTCTCTGGTCTCTCTCTGGTCTCTCTCTCTGGTCTCTCTCTGGTCTCTCTCTGGTCTCTCTCTCTGGTCTCTCTCTGGTCTCTCTCTGGTCTCTCTCTGGTCTCTCTCTCTGGTCTCTCTCTCTGGTCTCTCTCTGGTCTCTCTCTGGTCTCTCTCTGGTCTCTCTCTGGTCTCTCTCTGGTCTCTCTCTCTGGTCTCTCTCTGGTCTCTCTCTGGTCTCTCTCTGGTCTCTCTCTGGTCTCTCTCTGGTCTCTCTCTGGTCTCTCTCTGGTCTCTCTCTCTGGTCTCTCTCTGGTCTCTCTCTGGTCTCTCTCTGGTCTCTCTCTCTCTCTCTGGTCTCTCTCTGGTCTCTCTCTGGTCTCTCTCTGGTCTCTCTCTCTGGTCTCTCTCTGGTCTCTCTCTGGTCTCTCTCTGGTCTCTCTCTGGTCTCTCCCTGGTCTCTCTCTGGTCTCTCTCTGGTCTCTCTCTGGTCTCTCTCTAGTCTCTCTCTGGTCTCTCTCTGGTCTCTCTCTGGTCTCTCTCTGGTCTCTCTCTGGTCTCTCTCTGGTCTCTCTCTGGTCTCTCTGGCCTTAGAATGCAGGAGTCCAAGCCTTGTTTACACCAGTCCATGGCTCTACTCTACTCTAAAGAAGGACCTGGTACTGGTTACACAGGACCATGAAGGACTCAAGAAGGACCTGGTACTGGTTACACAGGACCATGAAGGACTCAAGAAGGACCTGGTACTAGTTATACAGGACCATGAAGGACTAAAGAAGGACCTGGTACTGGTTACACAGGACCATGAAGGACTCAAGAAGGACCTGGTGCTGGTTATACAGGACCATGAAGGACTAAAGAAGGACCTGGTACTGGTTACACAGGACCATGAAGGACTCAAGAAGGACCTGGTACTGGTGACACAGGACCATGAAGGACTAAAGAAGGACCTGGTACTGGTTACACAGGACCATGAAGGACTAAAGAAGGACCTGGTACTGGTTACACAGGACCATGAAGGACTCAAGAAGGACCTGGTCCTGGTGACACAGGACCATGAAGGACTAAAGAAGGACCTGGTACTGGTCTCACAGGACCATGAAGGACTAAAGAAGGACCTGGTGCTGGTGACACAGGACCATGAAGGACTAAAGAAGGACCTGGTGCTGGTGTCACAGGACCATGAAGGACTAAAGAAGGACCTGGTGCTGGTGACACAGGACCATGAAGGACTAAAGAAGGACCTGGTACTGGTTACACAGGACCATGAAGGGCTAAAGAAGGACCTGGTACTGGTTACACAGGACCATGAAGGGCTAAAGAAGGACCTGGTGCTGGTGACACAGGACCATGAAGGACTAAAGAAGGACCTGGTGCTGGTGACACAGGACCATGAAGGACTAAAGAAGGACCTGGTGCTGGTTACACAGGACCATGAAGGACCATGAAGGACTAAAGAAGGACCTGGTGCTGGTTAAAGAAGGACTGGTTACACAGGACCATGAAGGACTAAAGAAGGACCTGGTGCTGGTGACACAGGACCATGAAGGACTAAAGAAGGACCTGGTGCTGGTGACACAGGACCATGAAGGGCTAAAGAAGGACCTGGTACTGGTTACACAGGACCATGAAGGACTAAAGAAGGACCTGGTGCTGGTGACACAGGACCATGAAGGACTAAAGAAGGACCTGGTGCTGGTGACACAGGACCATGAAGGACTAAAGAAGGACCTGGTACTGGTTACACAGGACCATGAAGGACTAAAGAAGGACCTGGTACTGGTTACACAGGACCATGAAGGACTAAAGAAGGACCTGGTGCTGGTGACACAGGACCATGAAGGACTAAAGAAGGACCTGGTACTGGTTACACAGGACCATGAAGGACTAAAGAAGGACCTGGTACTGGTTACACAGGACCATGAAGGGCTAAAGAAGAGCGTCGAGTTGAGAATGCGAGTAGTAGTAGTAAGTAAGTAAGTAATCTTTTTTCAATCTGAAGAGACCAAAGACACAATTAATACAATAAAATTATTTATTTGTTTGGCGCGTTGACCCCGGCAGTGACACTTGCAGCAATGAGATCGATTGCAGCTGAAGATGATCTCAGATCCCCCGGGGTCAATCACTGGTGGCGGCTAGAGTATGGTGTGAATGGGGCGTAGGCGGAGCAGGAGCCAGAGCGGGAGCCAGAGCGGGAGCCAAGAGCCAGAGGGGGTGCTGGGGAGGTGGTGGGTGTTTAAGAGCCTCAGGAAGCGTTGTTTGTCAGGAAGTGGTTGCCTTTTAAACTGCCCGCTTTGCTCTGAGAGGGTTGGCAGGAGGCTGGCCTGGCTGTGTGATTGGCTGAGGCTCGAGGCTGGCAGAGCTGTGTGATTGGCTGAGGCTCAAGGCTGGCAGAGCTGTGTGATTGGCTGAGGCTCGAGGCTGGCAGAGCTGTGTGATTGGCTGAGGCTCGAGGCTGGCAGGCACTCGGTCTTTCAGTCTGAACATGCGCATTCAGCTTCATATTTATATACCGCCTTTTCACTGCACATCGGAGTCTCAAAGCGGTTTACAATTGTTATTTTTGGGAGCGGGGCCAGTACAGGAGGCACATGCCAGACCTATTGTACATATTTTTAGTGGTAGGGGAAACCGGAGCACCCGGAGGAAACCTACGCAGACACGGGGAGAACATGCAAACTCCACTCAGAAAGGCCCTATTCCGGGATTTGAACCCAGAAATTTCTTGCAGAGAGCGAGAGTGCTAACCACTCAGCCACCGTGCCGCCCAGAGTAGAGCAGAGCAGAATAGAGCAGAGTAGAGTAGAGTAGAGCAGAGCAGAGTAGAGCAGAGTAGAGCAGAGTAGAGCAGAGCAGAGCAGAACAGAGCAGAGTAGAGTAGAGTAGAGCAGAACAGAGCAGAGCAGAGTAGAGCAGAGCAGAGCAGAGCAGAGTAGAGTAGAGCAGAGCAGAAAAGAGCAGAGCAGAGTAGAGCAGAGCAGAGCAGAGCAGAGTAGAGTAGAGTAGAGCAGAGAAGAGTAGAGTAGAGCAGAACAAAGCAGAGCAGAGTAGAGTAGAGTAGAGCAGAGCAGAGCAGAGTAGAGTAGAGCAGAACAAAGCAGAGCAGAGTAGAGTAGAGTAGAGCAGAACAAAGCAGAGCAGAGCAGAGTAGAGTAGAGCAGAGCAGAGTAGAGCAGAGCAGAGCAGAACAAAGCAGAGCAGAGCAGAGTAGAGCAGAACAGAGCAGAGCAGAGCAGAGTAGAGCAGAACAGAGCAGAGCAGAGCAGAGTAGAGTAGAACAAAGCAGAGCAGAACAGAGCAGAGTAGAGCAGAACAAAGCAGAGCAGAACAGAGTAGAGTAGAGTAGAGTAGAGTAGAGCAGAGCAGAGCAGAGCAGAGCAGAGTAGAGTAGAGTAGAGTAGAGTAGAGCAGAGCAGAGTAGAGTAGAGAAGAGCAGAGCAGAGCAGAGCAGAGCAGAGTAGAGTAGAGCAGAGCAGAGCAGAGCAGAGCAGAGTAGAGTAGAGTAGAGTAGAGCAGAGCAGAGCAGAGTAGAGTAGAGTAGAGTAGAGCAGAGCAGAGCCGAGTCGAGTAGAGTAGAGTAGAGTAGAGTAGAGTAGGGCAGAGCAGAGCAGAGCAGAGTAGAGTAGAGTAGAGTAGAGTAGAGTAGAGTAGAGTAGAGTAGAGTTGAGTAGAGTAGAGTAGAGCAGAGCAGAGGAGAGGAGAGCAGAGTAGAGCAGAGTAGAGTAGAGTAGAGTAGAGTAGAGTAGAGTAGAGCAGAGCAGAGTAGAGTAGAGTAGAGTAGAGAAGAGTAGAGTAGAGTAGAGTAGAGTAGAGTAGAGTAGAGCAGAGCAGAGCAGAGTAGAGTAGAGTAGAGTAGAGTAGAGTAGAGTAGAGTAGAGCAGAGTAGGGCAGAGCAGAGCAGAGTAGAGTAGAGTAGAGTAGAGTAGAGTAGAGTAGAGCAGAGTAGAGTAGAGCAGAGCAGAGCAGAGCAGAGCAGAGTAGAGTAGAACAAAGCAGAGCAGAACAGAGCAGAGTAGAGCAGAACAAAGCAGAGCAGAGTAGAGTAGAGTAGAGTAGAGCAGAGTAGAGTAGAGTAGAGTAGAGTAGAGTAGAGCAGAGCAGAGCAGAGTAGAGTAGAGTAGAGCAGAGCAGAGCAGAGCAGAGCAGAGTAGAGTAGAGTAGAGTAGAGTAGAGTAGAGTAGAGTAGAGTAGAGTAGAGTAGAGCAGAGCAGAGCAGAGTAGAGTAGAGTAGAGTAGAGCAGAGCAGAGCAGAGCAGAGCAGAGTAGAGTAGAGTAGAGTAGAGTAGAGTAGAGTAGAGTAGAGTAGAGTAGAGCAGAGCAGAGTAGAGTAGAGTAGAGTAGTGCAGAGCAGAGCAGAGCAGAGTAGAGTAGAGTAGAGCAGAGCAGAGCAGAGCAGAGCAGAGCAGAGTAGAGTAGGGCAGAGCAGAGCAGAGCAGAGCAGAGCAGAGTAGAGTAGAGTAGAGCAGAGCAGAGCAGAGCAGAGCAGAGCAGAGTAGAGTAGGGCAGAGCAGAGCAGAGTAGAGTAGAGTAGAGTAGAGTAGAGTAGAGTAGAGCAGAGTAGAGTAGAGTAGAGTAGAGTAGAGTAGAGTAGAGTAGAGTAGAGTAGAGTAGAGTAGAGTAGGGCAGAGCAGAGCAGAGTAGAGTAGAGTAGAGTAGAGTAGAGTAGGGCAGAGCAGAGCAGAGTAGAGTAGAGTAGAGTAGAGTAGAGTAGAGTAGAGTAGAGTAGAGTAGAGAGAGTATAGTAGAGTAGAGTAGAGTAGAGTAGAGTAGGGCAGAGCAGAGCAGAGTAGAGTAGAGTAGGGCAGAGTAGAGTAAAGTAGAGTAGAGTAGAGTAGAGTAGAGTAGAGTAGAGTAGACATGTAATAACAAACTAAGATTACATAAGGTTGAGTGTCGCTGCAGAAAGAGGCCTCACTCTGACCTCTGTTTTAATCAGCACATTTTAATACTCTTTAATACTGTTTAATACTGTTTAATACTCCTGTGAGGATTAGGGGAAGCTGCTCTAATTACATTAAACCATGTTTGAAAAGGACATCATCCACGGTGTGACATCATCCACAGTGTGACATCATCCACAGTGTGACATCATCCACAGTGTGACATCATCCACAGTGTGACATCATCCAAACGTCAACAGGAAAGGAAAAGAAAGGTCTACAGTCTCAGTCCTGGGTCTACAGTCTCAGTCCTGGGTCTACAGTCTCAGTCCTGGGTCTACAGCAGGGGTGCTCAATACGTCGATCGCGATCTACCGATCGATCGCAAAGGTAGTATTGGTAGATCGCATTAAATAAAAACTAAATTACACATTCTAAACGAATATATACAAAAAACTCCGGGCAAAGTGGAGATTTTTGAAAACTCTGTTAATGCATTTGTGTGTAGACAGAGATAACCAGAGTTTTGCGTTCTCGCACGCCACAGTACCCCCCTAAATTCCTCTGATCACTGAAGCATGGATCATACTACCTTAAAAACTGTCCGCTGTGAGATGCTCGCAGCAGCGAACATCCTCCACATCAGAGAGCAGCAAAGTGATCGCGGGGACTCACGCTCGAAAACAACCAAACCAGGACTAAACCAGGACTAAACCAGGACTAAACCAGGACTAAACCAGGGCTGAGGACGGGGTCAGTGCTTGTAAACATACGTCTTACTCTTTACTCTGAGTGTCTTCTATGACTGTAAAAGTGCCGTTACCGGCGTCTGCATCAGAACTCCGCCCACTTCTGTGTTTTTCCCCAACGCAGGACAGGACGTAAGAGACGCACATGTTTGGAATGTTACGAATGTGATTGATAACGCAGATGTGTGGATGCAAATTATTTTATAAACGGAGGAGGGGAAATATTTGGATTTAAAAAAAACAGGCATGGCACATGGACATGGCACCACAGTCAAATGACATCTGTGTTTTACTCAGTAATGTTTTACTGACACTTAGGTGACTGCACATGCGCAAACAACCGCGCTCAGTGCAGGAAAGCTAAACCACGACAAACTTGTCAGCGAGTTACCACCAATTTTCCGGACTATGCATCCCTGGCCGATTCAATTCAGTGCAAGTCATAAGAGTAAACTCGGGTAATGACAAAAAATGTACATAGGTAATTTTGTTGTGTTGTGCTATATTGGCTCATGCTGTTTTTGCATGTACATAAACATACATTGTAGATATAAAGAATATTTTTTGAAATATATGATTTGCATTTTTGTAGTAGGTAGATCATTTTGACTTGATCCTTTTAAAAGTAGCTCGCATGCTGAAAAAGTGTGAGCACCCCTGGTCTACAGTCTCAGTCCTGGGTCTACAGTCTCAGTCCTGGGTCTACAGTCTCAGTCCTGGGTCTACAGCCTCAGTCCTGGGTCTACAGCCTCAGTCCTGGGTCTACAGCCTCAGTCCTGGGTCTACAGCCTCTGTCCTGGGTCTACAGCCTCAGTCCTGGGTCTACAGCCTCAGTCCTGGGTCTACAGCCTCAGTCCTGGGTCTACAGCCTCAGTCCAGGGTCTACAGCCTCAGTCCTGGGTCTAC
The DNA here is from genome assembly GCA_964034765.1 of Knipowitschia caucasica. Classification (NCBI taxonomy): domain Eukaryota; kingdom Metazoa; phylum Chordata; class Actinopteri; order Gobiiformes; family Gobiidae; genus Knipowitschia; species Knipowitschia caucasica. The sequence continues at coordinate 40,116,062 of OZ035836.1, forward strand.
AGCCTCAGTCCTGGGTCTACAGCCTCAGTCCTGGGTCTACAGCCTCAGTCCTGGGTCTACAGCCTCAGTCCTGGGTCTACAGCCTCAGTCCTGGGTCTACAGCCTCAGTCCTGGATCTACAGCCTCAGTCCTGGGTCTACAGCCTCAGTCCTCAGAGATTCAGAGGGAGCTGAAGGTTCTGAACCAAAGACAGATTATCTGAACACATGGTTTTACATCAAAAACAAAACAGATGCAAAAAGGTTCTTTAAAAACACACTTCACCTCAAAGGATCTTGGACTTCTCGCACAGACGCCTCACAGAGAGGTGGGGGTGTACAGGAAACAGAATTACCCAATCAATTCTGATGGAGCTGTTTTTCCTCTCATAAAAAAGCCTCTGCATCTGTTTGTTTGATACGGAACTTTATCCCAGAAGACCTCAAACAATGTCCGACTATAAAACGGTTCAAGATTCAATGAAAAGAAACAATGGTCTCTGAGTGTGTGTGAGCCAGATTCATTGTGTGTTATAACTTTATTAATCTGACACAGGAGAAATGTACATGTCCCATTGGCAGGAACAGGAACACTCAAGAATTGTGCAAAAGTCAGAAATGTGCAGCGTATTTATTATGTACAACAAGTCACCTTACCTGTTGATATTATTTCTGATGTTTATTCTCATATTCTCATATTCTCCGCTGCTAATGTTTCCGAAATGTGCTAAAAATTGCTCAGATGACTGCGCATGTTTGGGACAAACTCTGTCCGACACGTTCTCCACATTTGTGTGTATTTATTTGGGCTAAATCATTGAATCATGGTGACAACAAAACACTGCAGTTATGGTGCTTGTCGGAACGATTCCAGATACTCTGAAAAGGACTATATGAAAGTAAGTTTTGATAATTTTATACATTTTACCTTTTTAAAAGCTTTGTTTAAGTGTCTTAATGGATTAGCCCCTGAAGTAATGTGTAAAAACATCCAAAGGTGCAGCAGTGAGGGTGTGCAGACTCGAGCTGCAGTCAGTGGGAGCTGCAGAGTGAGAAGGTGCCGGACGACTCTGGGTCAGTCTCAGTGAAGGCCTCACATCTGTGGAACTGAAGTCACAGTCGGACACTAGACTTTTCTCCACTAAACTGAAAAAGTGGCTTAAGGAAAATCAGAAGTGTGAGCACTAAACCTGAATGTAGTATGGACAAATGGGGTCAGTTATTTTTATTGATGTGTGGTTGTTCTTTTCTCCCCTTTTTTTTTTAAACTTGTTTCTTCGCTTTCTCCAAAAGCCTAACCAGGGACGGGGGCTGCAAATTAGCCTTTGGCTAGAAGCCTTGTGTACTTCACATCGGTTACCTGTGATCTAGTGCACTTGGTTCACGAGTTTGCACATTTCATTTGCTGTGTCTTTCTGCTGTGTCCACTGTGGTGAGTATTCTGTGTAGCAGCCCTGGGCACCTCCCTGGGCACCTCCCTGGGCACCTCCCTGGGCACCTCCCTGGGCACCTCCCTGGGCACCTCCCTGGGCACCTCCCTGGGCACCTCCCTGGGCACCTCCCTGGGCACCTCCCTGGGCACCTCCCTGGGCACCTCCCTGGGAACCTCCCTGGGCACCTCCCTGAGCACCTCCCTGGGCACCTCCCTGAGCACCTCCCTGGGCACCTCCCTGGGCACCTCCCTGAGCACCTCCCTGGGCACCTCCCTGGGCACCTCCCTGGGCACCTCCCTGGGCACCTCCCTGAGCACCTCCCTGGGCACCTCCCTGAGCACCTCCCTGGGCACCTCCCTGAGCACCTCCCTGGGCACCTCCCTGGGCACCTCCCTGAGCACCTCCCTGAGCACCTCCCTGGGCACCTCCCTGAGCACCTCCCTGGGCACCTCCCTGAGCACCTCCCTGAGCACCTCCCTGAGCACCTCCCTGGGTACCTCCCTGGGCACCTCCCTGAGCACCTCCCTGGGCACCTCCCTGAGTAGCATGCTCACCACCGGTGGCCCCAGCTAGCTCCCTTTTTGTTTTGGTATTTGCATTTTTAGCATTTAGGCCTTTTTAGATTCATCTTTACCATTTTAATAACTTTTTGAATAACCTTTTATTTTTTTGTTTAATTTGTTAAATAAAATCGACCTTTTGTAAATTTAGTTTGTCCAATTCCTTTCTCTTTTTAGCAGCATCTTTTTTTATCAATAAACATTTTAATCTTTCATTCACTGTCATATTTTAACCAGATACCTGTGTTCCTTTTTATATTGTAATTTGGTTGTGACCCTTGGTTATTTTATTTTTTAAATCAACCACACCCTCGGTGTACCACATATGTATAATATATATGTGTTTGTCATTAGTGTTTACTGAGTGTGGCTCTGATAGTTTCTCTTCTATTATAATATCAGCTGACTGTAACTAACTAATGATCAAACTAATTAAAAAGTGGACAGTACAAAAAACAACTTGATAAATGGAAGTTAATCACAGCAAAATAAACAAAGAAGGCGCTAGCATTGAATTTAAATGACAGGATAATGTTATCTTAATCCTCACCATTATCTTTTTATCAACTCAAACTTTCTACCAGTTACAGACCACGACATTCAAGCCAACGCTATAACTGGTCTAACTATGGTCCTGATGGTTTGATGGTCTACACTATGGTCCTGATGGTTTGATGGTCTACACTATGGTCCTGATGGTTTTATGGTGGATTATCATTTTCGTCTAAAGTGACAAGTGGCATTTGATTCATTTTGGCAGTGTTTGTCCGAAACATGTGGGCGGGACCTGACAGGCGGCGGGGGCGTGTCTTAGTGACGTCATTCAGATAGTTCGCTATTAGTGCAGGTTTCTTTTCAGTCCTAGTGCAGTGACAGTGACTTATTGTACAGTCTGACAGCGGTGGGGATAAAGGCCCTGCTCCTTCTTCCACTGAAGGAGCTCCTCAGCTCCTCCTCAGTCCTGTGCAGTGGGAGGTGTTGTTCATGATGGAGGTGACTTTGGCTAGCACCTCCTGTCCCTCACCTCCTCCACAGAGTCCAGGGGCCTCCTGTCGCTCACCTCCTCCAGAGTCCAAGGGCCTCCTGTCCCTCACCTCCTCCACAGAGTCCAGGGGCCTCCTGTCCCTCACCTCCTCCACAGAGTCCAGGGGCCTCCTGTCCCTCACCTCCTCCTGACCAGCTTGTTCAGTCTGTTTCTGTCCCGCTCTGTGCTGCCCAGGGCCCAGCACACGGCAGCGTAGTAAATGGCAGAAGCTACCACAGAGTCATAAAAAGTCCTGAGCAGAGGCCTGCTCACTCCGAAGGACCTCAGCCTCCTCAGAAGGACCTCAGGCTCCTCAGAAGGACCTCAGCCTCCTCAGAAGGACCTCAGCTTCCTCAGGAGGACCTCAGCCTCCTCAGAAGGACCTCAGCCTCCTCCAAAGGACCTCAGCCTCCTCAGAAGGACCTCAGCCTCCTCAGAAGGACCTCAGCCTCCTCAGAAGGACCTCAGCCTCCTCCAAAGGACCTCAGCCTCCTCAGAAGGACCTCAGCCTCCTCAGAAGGACCTCAGCCTCCTCAGAAGGACCTAAGCCTCCTCAGAAGGACCTCAGCCTCCTCAGAAGGACCTAAGCCTCCTCAGAAGGACCTCAGCCTCCTCAGAAGGACCTCAGCCTCCTCAGAAGGACCTAAGCCTCCTCAGAAGGACCTAAGCCTCCTCAGAAGGACCTCAGCCTCCTCAGAAGGACCTAAGCCTCCTCAGAAGGACCTCAGCCTCCTCAGAAGGACCTCAGCCTCCTCAGAAGGACCTAAGCCTCCTCAGAAGGACCTCAGCCTCCTCAGAAGGACCTCAGCCTCCTCAGAAGGACCTCAGCCTCAGAAGGACCTCAGCCTCCTCAGAAGGACCTCAGCCTCCTCAGAAGGACCTCAGCCTCCTCAGAAGGACCTCAGCCTCCTCAGAAGGACCTCAGCCTCCTCAGAAGGACCTCAGCCTCCTCAGAAGGACCTAAGCCTCCTCAGAAGGACCTCAGCCTCCTCAGAAGGACCTCAGCCTCCTCAGAAGGACCTCAGCCTCAGAAGGACCTCAGCCTCCTCAGAAGGACCTCAGCCTCCTCAGAAGGACCTCAGCCTCAGAAGGACCTCAGCCTCCTCAGAAGGACCTAAGCCTCCTCAGAAGGACCTCAGCCTCCTCAGAAGGACCTCAGCCTCAGAAGGACCTCAGCCTCCTCAGAAGGACCTCAGCCCCCTCAGAAGGAAGAGGCGACTTTGGCCCTTCTTGTGCAGGGCGTTTGTATTATGGACCAGTCCAGTTTATTGTTAATGTGAACACCCAGGTACTTGAAGCTGTCCACCAGCTCAATGTCCTCCCCCTGGATGTTCAGCAGCGTGTGGGAAAGTGGTTTTCTCCTGAAGTCGATGACCATCTCCTTGGTCTTACTGGTGTTCAAGCACAAGTGGTTGCGCTCACACCAGTCGACAAAGTCTGTGATAACCGCCTCGTACGGTCGACACGGCTCTTTGCTGCTCTCTTTTTCTTTTGTTTCTACTTTTTAACTGTGCATCTGGCTGTTCCTACACCCGTGAGGAACTTATGAACATCCGACCCACCGTCCCCATGGACCTATTGCCTGTTTTCTTGGCATCTGCGAAACCTGCAGTGAGGAGCTCCAAAGTGTGGTCTGATGAAGCTGTGGAAGAGCTGCAGTGAGGAGCTCCAAAGTGTGGTCTGATGAAGCTGTGGAAGAGCTGCAGTGAGGAGCTCCAGAGTGTGGTCTGATGAAGCTGTGGAAGAGCTGCAGTGAGGAGCTCCAAAGTGTGGTCTGATGAAGCTGTGGAAGAGCTGCATGCATGGAATCTACAGACTGGGACCTTTTCAGAGCTGCCACAGACAGTTTGGATGAATACACGGACACTGTGACGTCATACATTCACTTCTGTGAGGATAGCATCATTCCAACAAGGACCAGGGTCATCTATAACAACGACAAACCCTGGTTCACTGCTAAACTCCGGCAGCTCAGGAAAGCAAAGGAGTCTGCTTTCAGGGAGGGGGACCGCAGCGGCTACAAAGCAGCTAAATATCAGTTCAGGAAAGAACTGAAAGCAGCCAAGTCCCGGCACAGAGAACGACTACAGGAGCAGTTTGGTAACAACGATACTGCTTCTGTCTGGAGGGGCCTACGGGAGATCACCAACTACAGACCCAAAGCCCCCCCCTGTGCTGACGACCACAAGCTAGCTGACGAACTGAACTTATTTTTCAGTCGCTTTGATGCTGCCCCTGACACCTCTCCCCCCCACTACTCTAACGACCCACCTATCAGCCCTGCCCCCAGCCTAACAATAGCCTCTAAAGAGATTAAACAACTCTTCTTGAGGCTGCACCCCCGCAAAGCTCCTGGCCCGGACCACGTGTCTCCGGCCACTCTGAGACACTGCCCCAGTGAGCTTACTCCTGTGGTCACGGACATTTTCAACACCTCTCTGCAGTCCTGCCATGTCCTGCTTCAAATCCTCCATCATTGTCCCCGTCCCGAAGAAGCCCAGGATCACAGGACTCAACGACTACAGACCTGAAGCACTTACGTCTGTCGTCATGAAGTCATTTGAACGCCTGGTCCTCTCCCATCTCAAGTCCTTCACCTCCCCCCTCCTGGACCCCCTGCAGTTCACCTCCCCCCTCCTGGACCCCCTGCAGTTCACCTCCCCCCTCCTGGACCCCCTGCAGTTCGCCTACAGAGCCAACAGATCTGTAGACGACGCCATTAACCTGGCCCTCCACCACATCCTACAGCACCTGGACTCCCCGGGGACCTACGCCAGGGTCCTGTTCGTGGACTTCAGCTCTGGCTTCAACACAATCCTGCCATCCCTGCTCCAGGACAAGCTCTCCCAGCTCAACGTGCCCGATTCCACCTGCAGGTGGATCACTGACTTCCTGACGGACAGGAAGCAGCGAGTGCGTCTGGGGAAGAATGTCTCGGACTCTGGGATTATAAATACAGGAGCCCCACAGGGCTGTGTTCTTTCTCCCCTGCTCTTCTCCCTGTACACCAACCACTGCACCTCCTCCCACTGCACCTCCTCCCACTGCACCTCCAACCACTGCACCTCCAGCCACTGCACCTCCAGCCACGACTCCGTGAAGCTGATCAAGTTCGCGGACGACACCACCCTCATTGGACTCATCTCCAACAACGATGAGTCCGCCTACAGGAGGGAGGTGGACCGGCTGGTGTCCTGGTGTCTCCTACAGGAGGGAGGTGGACCGGCTGGAGTCCTGGTGTCTCCTACAGGAGGGAGGTGGACCGGCTGGTGTCCTGGTGTCTCCTACAGGAGGGAGGTGGACCGGCTGGTGTCCTGGTGTCTCCTACAGGAGGGAGGTGGACCGGCTGGTGTCCTGGTGTCTCCTACAGGAGGGAGGTGGACCGGCTGGTGTCCTGGTGTCTACTACAGGAGGGAGGTGGACCGGCTGGTGTCCTGGTGTCTCCTACAGGAGGGAGGTGGACCGGCTGGTGTCCTGGTGTCTCCTACAGGAGGGAGGTGGACCGGCTGGTGTCCTGGTGTCTCCTACAGGAGGGAGGTGGACCGGCTGGTGTCCTGGTGTCTCCTACAGGCGGGAGGTGGACCGGCTGGTGTCCTGGTGTCTCCTACAGGAGGGAGGTGGACCGGCTGGTGTCCTGGTGTCTCCTACAGGAGGGAGGTGGACCGGCTGGTGTCCTGGTGTCTCCTACAGGAGGGAGGTGGACCGGCTGGTGTCCTGGTGTCTCCTACAGGAGGGAGGTGGACCGGCTGGTGTCCTGGTGTCTCCTACAGGAGGGAGGTGGACCGGCTGGTGTCCTGGTGTCTCCTACAGGAGGGAGGTGGACCGGCTGGTGTCCTGGTGTCTCCTACAGGAGGGAGGTGGACCGGCTGGTGTCCTGGTGTCTCCTACAGGAGGGAGGTGGACCGGCTGGTGTCCTGGTGTCTCCTACAGGAGGGAGGTGGACCGGCTGGTGTCCTGGTGTCTCCTACAGGAGGAGGTGGACCGGCTGGTGTCCTGGTGTCTCCTACAGGAGGGAGGTGGACCGGCTGGTGTCCTGGTGTCTCCTACAGGAGGAGGTGGACCGGCTGGTGTCCTGGTGTCTCCTACAGGAGGGAGGTGGACCGGCTGGTGTCCTGGTGTCTCCTACAGGAGGGAGGTGGACCGGCTGGTGTCCTGGTGTCTCCTACAGGAGGGAGGTGGACCGGCTGGTGTCCTGGTGTCTCCTACAGGAGGGAGGTGGCCCGGCTGGTGTCCTGGTGTCTCCTACAGGAGGGAGGTGGACCGGCTGGTGTCCTGGTGTCTCCTACAGGAGGGAGGTGGACCGGCTGGTGTCCTGGTGTCTCCTACAGGAGGGAGGTGGACCGGCTGGTGTCCTGGTGTCTCCTACAGGAGGGAGGTGGACCGGCTGGTGTCCTGGTGTCTCCTACAGGAGGGAGGTGGACCGGCTGGTGTCCTGGTGTCTCCTACAGGAGGGAGGTGGACCGGCTGGTGTCCTGGTGTCTCCTACAGGAGGGAGGTGGACCGGCTGGTGTCCTGGTGTCTCCTACAGGAGGGAGGTGGACCGGCTGGTGTCCTGGTGTCTCCTACAGGAGGGAGGTGGACCGGCTGGTGTCCTGGTGTCTCCTACAGGAGGGAGGTGGACCGGCTGGTGTCCTGGTGTCTCCTACAGGAGGGAGGTGGACCGGCTGGTGTCCTGGTGTCTCCTACAGGAGGGAGGTGGACCGGCTGGTGTCCTGGTGTCTCCTACAGGAGGGAGGTGGACCGGCTGGTGTCCTGGTGTCTCCTACAGGAGGGAGGTGGACCGGCTGGTGTCCTGGTGTCTCCTACAGGAGGGAGGTGGACCGGCTGGTGTCCTGGTGTCTCCTACAGGAGGGAGGTGGACCGGCTGGTGTCCTGGTGTCTCCTACAGGAGGGAGGTGGACCGGCTGGTGTCCTGGTGTCTCCTACAGGAGGGAGGTGGACCGGCTGGTGTCCTGGTGTCTCCTACAGGAGGAGGTGGACCGGCTGGTGTCCTGGTGTCTCCTACAGGAGGGAGGTGGACCGGCTGGTGTCCTGGTGTCTCCTACAGGAGGAGGTGGACCGGCTGGTGTCCTGGTGTCTCCTACAGGAGGGAGGTGGACCGGCTGGTGTCCTGGTGTCTCCTACAGGAGGGAGGTGGACCGGCTGGTGTCCTGGTGTCTCCTACAGGAGGGAGGTGGACCGGCTGGTGTCCTGGTGTCTCCTACAGGAGGAGGTGGACCGGCTGGTGTCCTGGGTGTCTCCTACAGGAGGGAGGTGGACCGGCTGGTGTCCTGGTGTCTCCTACAGGAGGGAGGTGGACCGGCTGGTGTCCTGGTGTCTCCTACAGGAGGGAGGTGGACCGGCTGGTGTCCTGGTGCAGTGGTAACAACCTGGAGCTGAACGCCCAGAAGACAGTGGAGATGATTGTGGACTTCAGGAAGAGCACTGTGGATTATAACGTGTATCCAGAGCCAAAATGTGGATTCTCCGCAGACGAGATCATTCAGTAAATGTTGGTTGTTTTGTGTAATTCATTTCTTTCATTAAGTTGCTGTTACTTTCATTGTTCTATCTCCGTCTGAATAAATAAATAAAAACATCTTTACAGCCTGCTTCAAAGGTCGGGTCCAGATGTTACAGACCGCCCCTTTAAATCTAATCTAACTTCAGGCGGCACGGTGGCTGAGTGGTTAGCCCTGGGTTCGAATCCCCGTGTCGTGGTAGGTTATCTCCAGTTTCCCCTTCCACAATAGGTCTGAATGTAGATGAGTGAATGATGGTGTTGGGTCAGAGGCTTTGATGGTCCAGTGTGTTCTGGACTGGCTTCTGTCATCACCGTGTGTGGACGGATCAGAACAATATCTGACTCTGTACCTTTGGGTCTGTACCTTTGGGTCTGTACCTTTGGGTCTGTACCTTTGGGTCTGTACCTTTGGGTCTGTACCTTTGGGTCTGTACCTTGGTCTGTAACATGTGCGATATAATAACATGACATTGACAGTTTATTTGACAGAATGTCGCACAAACATCAGTTTAGTGTCAGACAAATATTCAAATGTTCAAACTTTATTGACAGTTTTTTAGACAAAACACAAAGATGTCACACAGAGCAGATTCTACCCCACCTGGTACCGTATCCTAGCAACCTACCCACAACCAGTATCCGTGGAAATTCCTTGGTAACCATGGCTTTCAGCAGCACTCTGGCCAATCACTGTCAAAACACTTTAGTACCAGCTCGGCCTGGATAGAACCAGGACCATGAAGGACTAAAGAAGGACCTGGTACTGGTTACACAGGACCATGAAGGACTAAAGAAGGACCTGGTACTGGTCTCACAGGACCATGAAGGACTAAAGAAGGACCTGGTACTGGTCTCACAGGACCATGAAGGACTAAAGAAGGACCTGGTACTGGTTACACAGGACCATGAAGGACTAAAGAAGGACCTGGTACTGGTTACACAGGACCATGAAGGACTAAAGAAGGACCTGGTACTGGTTACACTGGACCATGAAGGACTAAAGAAGGACCTGGTACTGGTCTCACAGGACCATGAAGGACTAAAGAAGGACCTGGTGCTGGTGACACAGGACCATGAAGGACTAAAGAAGGACCTGGTGCTGGTGACACAGGACCATGAAGGGCTAAAGAAGGACCTGGTACTGGTGACACAGGACCATGAAGGACTAAAGAAGGACCTGGTACTGGTCTCACAGGACCATGAAGGACTAAAGAAGGACCTGGTACTGGTCTCACAGGACCATGAAGGACTAAAGAAGGACCTGGTACTGGTTACACAGGACCATGAAGGACTAAAGAAGGACCTGGTACTGGTTACACAGGACCATGAAGGACTAAAGAAGGACCTGGTACTGGTCTCACAGGACCATGAAGGACTAAAGAAGGACCTGGTACTGGTCTCACAGGACCATGAAGGACTAAAGAAGGACCTGGTACTGGTCTCACAGGACCATGAAGGACTAAAGAAGGACCTGGTACTGGTTACACAGGACCATGAAGGACTAAAGAAGGACCTGGTACTGGTCTCACAGGACCATGAAGGACTAAAGAAGGACCTGGTACTGGTTACACAGGACCATGAAGTCACATGACGAACAGAACGAGGACCTCATGCACACAGCTCTGAGTAGATCCGCTGCTCCTCCATCTCTCTAACATGGTGCACTTCCCTCCTGGTCCTCTGTAGAGTTGAAAATGTAACTCCACAGATGAGTTTTAAAGAAAAGTTTTGGAACGTTCTGTTTTCGTGCCTGAACTGTCGAGGTGGAGTCCATCCTTCGTCTGTAACAGAAGCTCGGAGTGAAGACCCGCAGTGAGCAGTGAAAAACACATCAATAAATAAATACAAAATACATGAATTTAATAAACAGCAAATATGAGGCGGTGGGCTTTAGGGTCCCAATGGGGTCAAGGCTGTTTCACAAGGATCTGGAGCTAAGCAGGGTAGGGCCTGGTTAGTGCTGTGATGGGAGACCTCTGGGAACAGCAGGTGCCACAGTGGGGCGGCTGTAAAGTGCCAAACTGTGGTTGTGTCCTTAGGCAAGACACTTCCCCCACATTAGAATGAGTCTGGTGTCAAGAGTGCATGGTGGTGGTGAGAGGGGAAGATGGCACGGACCTGGTCTCAGGACCTGGTCTCAGGACCTGGTCTCAGGACCTGGTCTCAGGACCTCTCAGGACCTGGTCTCAGCACCTCCTCTGCAGCACCTCCTCTGCAGCACCTCCTCAGCTGAGCACGTGTGGTTTCAGGCCCCTCCTCTGCAGCACCTCCTCAGACATACACAGCACTGGGTTCACCTCCTTCACCTGCTCCTCCCCGAGCAGAGACAGACCTGCCACTCCAAACAGAGTATGGAAGGGGTCCACCTGCAGGCAGAGGAGGGAAGTGCACTGTTACATCAGGCTCACTCTGGTCTCAGCTCTGACACTTCTAGTCCTAGTGTTTAACATGATATAGATATGTCTCCTGATGCCCTCCTCCTCCTCACCATGTCTCCTGGTCTCCTCCCCCTCCTCCTCCTCACCATGTCTCCTGGTCTCCTCCCCCTCCTCCTCCTCACTATGTCTCCTGGTCTCCCCCCACCCCCTCCTCACCATGTGTCCTGGTCTCCTCCTCACCATGTCTCCGGGTCTCCTCCCCCTCCTCCTCCTCCTCACCATGTCTCCGGGTCTCCTCCCCCACCTCCTCACCATGTCTCCTGGTCTCCTCCCCCTCACCATGTCTCCTGGTCTCCTCCCCCTCCTCCTCCTCACCATGTCTCCTGGTCTCCTCCCCCTCCTCACCATGTCTCCTGGTCTCCTCCCCCTCCTCCTCCTCACCATGTCTCCTGGTCTCCTCCCCCTCCTCACCATGTCTCCTGGTCTCCTCCCCCTCCTCCTCCTCACCATGTCTCCTGGTCTCCTCCCCCTCCTCACCATGTCTCCTGGTCTCCCTCTCCTCCTCCTCCTCCTCCTCACCATGTCTCCTGGTCTCCTCCCCCTCCTCCTCCTCACCATGTCTCCTGGTCTCCTCCCCCTCCTCCTCCTCACCATGTCTCCTGGTCTCCCTCTCCTCCTCCTCCTCCTCCTCACCATGTCTCCTGGTCTCCTCCCCCTCCTCCTCCTCACCATGTCTCCTGGTCTCCTCCCCCTCCTCCTCCTCACCATGTCTCCTGGTCTCCTCCCCCTCCTCCTCCTCACCATGTCTCCTGGTCTCCTCCCCCTCCTCCTCCTCACCATGTCTCCTGGTCTCCTCCCCCTCCTCCTCCTCACCATGTCTCCTGGTCTCCTCCCCCTCCTCCTCCTCACCATGTCTCCTGGTCTCCTCCCCCTCCTCCTCCTCCTCCTCCTCACCATGTCTCCTGGTCTCCTCCCCCTCCTCCTCCTCCTCACCATGTCTCCTGGTCTCCTCCCCCTCCTCCTCACCATGTCTCCTGGTCTCCTCCCCCTCCTCCTCCTCCTCACCATGTCTCCTGGTCTCCTCCCCCTCCTCCTCACCATGTCTCCTGGTCTCCTCCCCCTCCTCCTCCTCACCATGTCTCCTGGTCTCCTCCCCCTCCTCCTCCTCCTCACCATGTCTCCTGGTCTCCTCCCTCTCCTCCTCACCATGTCTCCTGGTCTCCTCCCCCTCCTCCTCACCATGTCTCCTGGTCTCCTCCCCTCCTCCTCCTCCTCACCATGTCTCCTGGTCTCCTCCCCCTCCTCCTCCTCCTCACCATGTCTCCTGGTCTCCTCCCCCTCCTCCTCCTCCTCCTCACCATGTCTCCTGGTCGATCAGCAAACCCCCCGGTCTCCTCGTCCTGACAGGCCAAGATGAAGCCTCTCAGTTTGTCTTTGTCGATCCAGTGGATTTTACCGATGATTTTCAGAGACGCCA
>OZ035836.1:40130137-40150137 GCA_964034765.1 Knipowitschia caucasica
GTCACTGAAACCCGACAACTCCACCAAGTTTGGATCTGGGAATCTGCTCTCTCTGTGGGAACGATACTCACTGATACACACACAGACACAGACACACACAGACACACACAGACACACACACAGACACACACACAGACAGACACACACACACACACAGACACGCACACACACAGACACACACACACAGACACACACACAGACACAGACACACACACACAGACACACACACATACACAGACACACCCACACACACAGACACACAGACAGACACACAGACAGACACACACACACACAGACACACACACACAGACACACAGACACAGACACACACACATACACAGACACACACACATACACAGACACACCCACACACACAGACACATTCACAGACACACAGACAGACACACACAGACACAGACACACACACACAGACACACACAGACACAGACACACACACACAGACACACACACAGACACAGACACACACACACAGACACACACACATACACAGACACACCCACACAGACACACACACAGACAGACACACACAGACACAGACACACACACACAGACACACACAGACACACAGACAGACACACAGACACACACAGACACAGACACACAGACAGACACACACAGACACAGACACACAGACAGACACACACAGACACACAGACACAGACACACAGACACACACCTGTTGTTAACATCTCCACATGGACAGATACAATGGTATTTTTTTTTCAGCACCAGTTCTGCCACTTAAAGAGTCAAGGCCTGTGTCCTGGATCAGACTGTAGAACGAGGACTGAGGCTGTAGACCCAGGACTGAGGCTGTAGACCCAGGACTGAGGCTGTAGACCCAGGACTGAGGCTGTAGACCCAGGACTGAGGCTGTAGACCCAGGACTGAGGCTGTAGACCCAGGACTGAGGCTGTAGACCCAGGACTGAGGCTGTAGACCCAGGACTGAGGCTGTAGACCCAGGACTGAGGCTGTAGACCCAGGACTGAGGCTGTAGACCCAGGACTGAGTCTGTAGACCCAGGACTGAGGCTGTAGACCCAGGACTGAGGCTGTAGACCCAGGACTGAGGCTGTAGACCCAGGACTGAGGCTGCAGACCCAGGACTGAGGCTGTAGACCCAGGACTGAGGCTGTAGACCCAGGACTGAGGCTGTAGATCCAGGACTGAGGCTGTAGACCCAGGACTGAGGCTGCAGACCCAGGACTGAGGCTGTAGACCCAGGACTGAGTCTGTAGACCCAGGACTGAGGCTGCAGACCCAGGACTGAGGCTGCAGACCCAGGACTGAGGCTGTGGACCCAGGACTGAGGCTGCAGACCCAGGACTGAGGCTGTAGACCCAGGACTGAGGCTGTAGACCCAGGACTGAGGCTGCAGACCCAGGACTGAGGGCTGTAGACCCAGGACTGAGGCTGTGGACCCAGGACTGAGGCTGTAGACCCAGGACTGAGGCCACACAGCGGCCGCAGGACGTGGACAGGTATAAAGTGCCACAGACTGTAGCTCCTTCTTTAAGACCAAAGTGCCACAGACTGTAGCTCCTGTATTAAACCTGTTTGAACTCAGTCTGAAAGACTCCTGTCCACAGCCTCCAACACTCACACTGCAAACAACACTGTAGACCTGCACCAGACTGGGAAGACTGTGCAGTAGGTAAGCAGCTGTAGACCTGCACCAGACTGGGAAGACTGTGCAGTAGGTAAGCAGCTGTAGACCTGCACCAGATGGGAAGACTGTGCAGTAGGTAAGCAGCTGTAGACCTGCACCAGGCTGGGAAAACTGTGCAGTAGGTAAGCAGCTGTAGACCTGCACCAGACTGGGAAGACTCTGCAGTAGGTAAGCAGCTGTAGACCTGCACCAGATGGGAAGACTGTGCAGTAGGTAAGCAGCTGTAGACCTGCACCAGACTGGGAAGACTGTGCAGTAGGTAAGCAGCTGTAAACCTGCACCAGGCTGGGAAAACTGTGCAGTAGGTAAGCAGCTGTAGACCTGCACCAGGCTGGGAAAACTGTGCAGTAGGTAAGCAGCTGTAGACCTGCACCAGGCTGGGAAAACTGTGCAGTAGGTAAGCAGCTGTAGACCTGCACCAGATGGGAAGACACTGCAGTAGGTAAGCAGCTGTAGACCTGCACCAGACTGGGAAAACTGTGCAGTAGGTAAGCAGCTGTAGACCTGCACCAGACTGGGAAGACTGTGCAGTAGGTAAGCAGCTGTAGACCTGCACCAGATGGGAAGACACTGCAGTAGGTAAGCAGCTGTAGACCTGCACCAGACTGGGAAGACTCTGCAGTAGGTAAGCAGCTGTAGACCTGCACCAGACTGGGAAGACTGTGCAGTAGGTAAGCAGCTGTAGACCTGCACCAGACTGGGAAGACTGTGCAGTAGGTAAGCAGCTGTAGACCTGCACCAGACTGGGAAGACTGTGCAGTAGGTAAGCAGCTGTAGACCTGCACCAGACTGGGAAGACTCTGCAGTAGGTAAGCAGCTGTAGACCTGCACCAGACTGGGAAGACTCTACAGCAGGTTTCCCTCTCATTCTGTCTTTCATAGTTGAGGTTTGTCTATGATGGAAATTACAGGGCTCCCTTGTCTTTTTAAGTGGGAGAAGTTGCACACCTGGTGCTGACTAAATACTGTTTTGTGTAAGAGTTACTTGGCCTTGATTTGGATGTCCACGTGCAGAGCTCGGGTGTCAGCCTCCTCTCTGTATCTCTGAATCCTCCAATCGACCTCACTGTTGGGCCTGTCGGTGACTACGACGATGGTATCCACCTGGTCCCAAATGGTTATATATACATAATAGTTTATTTATATATAAATACTACAGTGTAATTAATTTATATATATAAATACTACAGTGTATGTATATGTAAATACTACAGTGTATGTATAACTACGGTGTGTGTATATATAAATACTTGTGTATGTATATACACATACTACAGTGTGTGTATATATAGATCGCACAGTGTGTGTATATATAGATCGTACAGTGTGTGTATATATAGATCGTACAGTGTGTGTATATATAGATCGTACAGTGTGTATATATACAGTGCCTTGCGAAAGTATTCGGCCCCCTTGAACCTTTCAACATTTCGCCACATTTCAGGCTTCAAACATAAAGATATAAAATTTTATTTTTTTGTCATGAATCAACAACAAGTGGGACACAATCCTGAAGTGGAACGAAATTTATTGGATAATTTAAACTTTTTTAACAAATAAAAAACTGAAAAGTGGGGCGTGCAATATTATTGGGCCCCTTTACTTTCAGTGCAGCAAACTCAGTCCAGAAGTTCAGTGAGGATCTTTGAATGATCCAATGTTGTCCTAAATGACTGATGATGATAAATAGAATGCACCTGTGTGTAATCAAGTCTCCGTATAAATGCACCTGCTCTTTGATAGTCTCAGGGTTCTGTTTAAAGCACAGAGAGAACCATGAAGACAAAGGAACACACCAGGCAGGTCCGAGATACTGTTGTGGAGAAGTTTAAAGCCGGATTTGGATACAAAAAGATTTCCCAAGCTTTAAACATCTCAAGGAGCACTGTGCAAGCAATTATATTGAAATGGAAGGAGTATCAAACCACTGCAAATCTACCAAGACCCGGACGTCCCTCCAAACTTTCATCTCAAACAAGGAGAAGACTGATCTGAGATGCAGCCAAGAGGCCCATGATCACTCTGGATGAACTGCAGATAACTACAGCTGAGGTGGGAGAGTCTGTCCATAGGACAACAATCAGTCGTGCACTGCACAAATCTGGCCTTGGAAGAGTGGCCATTTCTCAAAGATATCCATAAAAAGTCTCGTTTAAAGTTTGCCACAAGCCACCTGGGAGACACACCAAACATGTGGAAGAAGGTGCTCTGGTCAGATGAAACCAAAATGGAACTTTTTGGCCACAATGCAAAACGATATGTTTGGCGTAAAAGCAACACAGCTCATCACCCTGAACACACCATCCCCACCTCAGCTGTAGTTATCTGCAGTTCATCCAGAGTGATCATGGGCCTCTTGGCTGCATCTCTGATCAGTCTTCTCCTTGTTTGAGATGAAAGTTTGGAGGGACGGCCGGGTCTTGGTAGATTTGCAGTGGTCTGATACTCCTTCCATTTCAATATAATTGCTTGCACAGTGCTCCTTGAGATGTTTAAAGCTTGGGAAATCTTTTTGTATCCAAATCCGGCTTTAAACTTGTCCACAACAGTATCTGGGACCTGCCTGGTGTGTTCCTTTGTCTTCATGGTTCTCTCTGTGCTTTAAACAGAACCCTGAGACTATCAAAGAGCAGGTGCATTTATACAGAGACTTGATTACACAC
Organism: Knipowitschia caucasica; assembly: GCA_964034765.1. Taxonomy (NCBI): domain Eukaryota; kingdom Metazoa; phylum Chordata; class Actinopteri; order Gobiiformes; family Gobiidae; genus Knipowitschia; species Knipowitschia caucasica. Next base: position 40,134,492 of record OZ035836.1, read on the forward strand.
AGGTGCATTCTATTTATCATCATCAGTCATTTAGGACAACATTGGATCATTCAAAGATCCTCACTGAACTTCTGGACTGAGTTTGCTGCACTGAAAGTAAAGGGGCCCAATAATATTGCACGCCCCACTTTTCAGTTTTTTATTTGTTAAAAAAGTTTAAATTATCCAATAAATTTCGTTCCACTTCACGATTGTGTCCCACTTGTTGTTGATTCATGACAAAAAATTAAAATTTTATATCTTTATGTTTGAAGCCTGAAATGTGGCGAAATGTTGAGAGGTTGAAGGGGGCCGAATACTTTCGCAAGGCACTGTAGATCGTACAGTGTGTATATAGATCGTACAGAGTGTATATAGATCGTACAGAGTGTATATATAGATCGTACAGAGTGTATATATAGATCGTACAGAGTGTATATAGATCGTACAGAGTGTATATATAGATCGTACAGAGTGTATATAGATCGTACAGAGTGTATATATAGATCGTACAGAGTGTATATATAGATCGTACAGAGTGTATATATAGATCGTACAGTGTATATATAGATCGTACAGTGTATATATAGATCGTACAGAGTGTATATATAGATCGTACAGAGTGTATATAGATCGTACAGAGTGTATATATAGATCGTACAGAGTGTATATATAGATCGTACAGTGTATATATAGATCGTACAGTGTATATATAGATCGTACAGTGTATATATAGATCGTACAGAGTGTATATATAGATCGTACAGAGTGTATATATAGATCGTACAGAGTGTATATAGATCGTACAGAGTGTATATATAGATCGTACAGAGTGTATATATAGATCGTACAGAGTGTATATATAGATCGTACAGAGTGTATATATAGATCGTACAGAGTGTATATATAGATCGTACAGAGTGTATATATAGATCGTACAGTGTATATATAGATCGTACAGTGTATATATAGATCGTACAGAGTGTATATATAGATCGTACAGAGTGTATATATAGATCGTACAGTGTATATATAGATCGTACAGTGTATATATAGATCGTACAGAGTGTATATATAGATCGTACAGAGTGTATATATAGATCGTACAGAGTGTATATAGATCGTACAGTGTATATATAGATCGTACAGAGTGTATATATAGATCGTACAGAGTGTATATAGATCGTACAGAGTGTATATAGATCGTACAGAGTGTATATATAGAACGTACAGAGTGTATATATAGATCGTACAGAGTGTATATATAGATCGTACAGAGTGTATATATAGATCGTACAGAGTGTATATATAGATCGTACAGAGTGTATATATAGATCGTACAGAGTGTATATATAGATCGTACAGTGTATATATAGATCGTACAGTGTATATATAGATCGTACAGAGTGTATATATAGATCGTACAGAGTGTATATATAGATCGTACAGTGTATATATAGATCGTACAGTGTATATATAGATCGTACAGAGTGTATATATAGATCGTACAGAGTGTATATATAGATCGTACAGAGTGTATATAGATCGTACAGTGTATATATAGATCGTACAGAGTGTATATATAGATCGTACAGAGTGTATATAGATCGTACAGAGTGTATATAGATCGTACAGAGTGTATATATAGAACGTACAGAGTGTATATATAGATCGTACAGAGTGTATATATAGATCGTACAGAGTGTATATAGATCGTACAGAGTGTATATAGATCGTACAGAGTGTATATATAGAACGTACAGAGTGTATATATAGATCGTACAGAGTGTATATAGATCGTACAGAGTGTATATATAGATCGTACAGAGTGTATATAGATCGTACAGAGTGTATATAGATCGTACAGAGTGTATATATAGATCGTACAGAGTGTGTATATAGATCGTACAGAGTGTATATATAGATCGTACAGAGTGTATATAGATCGTACAGAGTGTATATAGATCGTACAGAGTGTATATAGATCGTACAGAGTGTATATAGATCGTACAGAGTGTATATAGATCGTACAGAGTGTATATAGATCGTACAGAGTGTGTATATAGATCGTACAGAGTGTATATATAGATCGTACAGAGTGTATATAGATCGTACAGAGTGTATATAGATCGTACAGAGTGTATATAGATCGTACAGAGTGTATATAGATCGTACAGAGTGTATATAGATCGTACAGAGTGTATATAGATCGTACAGAGTGTATATAGATCGTACAGAGTGTATATATAGATCGTACAGAGTGTATATAGATCGTACAGAGTGTATATAGATCGTACAGAGTGTATATAGATCGTACAGAGTGTATATAGATCGTACAGAGTGTATATAGATCGTACAGAGTGTATATATAGATCGTACAGAGTGTATATAGATCGTACAGAGTGTATATAGATCGTACAGAGTGTATATAGATCGTACAGAGTGTATATAGATCGTACAGAGTGTATATAGATCGTACAGAGTGTATATATAGATCGTACAGAGTGTATATATAGATCGTACAGAGTGTATATATAGATCGTACAGAGTGTATATATAGATCGTACAGAGTGTATATATAGATCGTACAGAGTGTATATATAGATCGTACAGAGGAGAGAGAGAAGGACCTTGTTCTGCTCCGACAGACGAAATGGCGCCATCTTTTCCCGAAGCACATCTTCCTCAAAAGTCATGTTTGAAATTTTCTACAAAACACAAACAACCAGTGTTTAGTTCAATACGATATATCCATGGTCTCTCTCTCTCTCTGGTCTCTCTCTCTCTCTGCTCTCTCTCTCTGGTCTTTCTCTATGGCCAGAGAGAGAGAGACCAGAGAGAGACACTAGAGAGAGAGATACCAGAGAGAGAGAGACCAGAGAGAGAGAGACTAGAGAGAGAGAGAGACCAGAGAGAGAGACTAGAGAGAGAGAGACCAGAGATAGAGAGACCAGAGAGAGAGACTAGAGAGAGAGAGAGAGAGAGAGACCAGAGAAGGACCAGAGAGACCAGTTTTGTATTAGACCAGTAAAATAAGAGAGAAGGAGAAAACACTTCCCTAGCTTCTTTGTGCTAGCGTGTTAGCATCTCGGTCTCTGTCTGCTAGCTTCAACTGGCCCACAGAGACGAACCATCAGCTGGGAAGCGTCACTGGTAAATGTCACTGGTTTGTGTTTCTGGTAAGTCTCACTGGTAAGTGTCTCTGGTAAGTCTCACTGGTAAGTGTCTCTGGTTTGTGTCTCTGGTAAGTCTCACTGGTAAATGTCACTGGTTTGTGTATCTGGTAAGTCTCACTGGTAAGTGTCTCTGGTTTGTGTCTCTGGTAAGTCTCACTGGTAAGTGTCTCTGGTTTGTGTCTCTGGTAAGTCTCACTGGTAAATGTCACTGGTTTGTGTCTCTGGTAAGTCTCACTGGTAAGTGTCTCTGGTTTGTGTCTCTGGTAAGTCTCACTGGTAAGTGTCTCTGGTAAGTCTCACTGGTAAGTCTCACTGGTAAGTGTCTCTGGTTTGTGTCTCTGATTTGTGTCTCTGGTAAGTCTCACTGGTAAGTCTCACTGGTAAGTGTCTCTGGTAAGTCTCACTGGTAAGTGTCTCTGGTTTGTGTCTCTGGTTTGTGTCTCTGGTAAGTCTCTCTGGTTTGTGTCTCTGGTTTGTGTCTCTGGTAACTCTCTCTGGTAAGTCTCACTGGTAAGTCTCACTGGTAAGTGTCTCTGGTAAGTCTCACTGGTAAGTGTCTCTGGTTTGTGTCTCTGGTAAGTCTCACTGGTAAATGTCACTGGTTTGTGTATCTGGTAAGTCTCACTGGTAAGTGTCTCTGGTTTGTGTCTCTGGTAAGTCTCACTGGTAAGTGTCTTTGGTTTGTGTCTCTGGTAAGTCTCACTGGTAAATGTCACTGGTTTGTGTCTCTGGTAAGTCTCACTGGTAAGTGTCTCTGGTTTGTGTCTCTGGTAAGTCTCACTGGTAAGTGTCTCTGGTAAGTCTCACTGGTAAGTCTCACTGGTAAGTGTCTCTGGTTTGTGTCTCTGATTTGTGTCTCTGGTAAGTCTCACTGGTAAGTCTCACTGGTAAGTGTCTCTGGTAAGTCTCACTGGTAAGTGTCTCTGGTTTGTGTCTCTGATTTGTGTCTCTGGTAAGTCTCACTGGTAAGTCTCACTGGTAAGTGTCTCTGGTAAGTCTCACTGGTAAGTGTCTCTGGTTTGTGTCTCTGATTTGTGTCTCTGGTAAGTCTCTCTGGTTTGTGTCTCTGGTTTGTGTCTCTGGTAACTCTCTCTGGTAAGTCTCACTGGTAAGTCTCACTGGTAAGTGTCTCTGGTAAGTCTCACTGGTAAGTGTCTCTGGTTTGTGTCTCTGGTAAGTCTCACTGGTAAGTGTCTCTGGTTTGTGTCTCTGGTTTGTGTCTCTGGTAAGTCTCACTGGTAAGTGTCTCTGGTAAGTCTCACTGGTAAGTCTCACTGGTAAGTGTCTCTGGTAAGTCTCACTGGTAAGTGTCTCTGGTAAGTCTCACTGGTAAGTGTCTCTGGTAAGTCTCACTGGTAAGTGTCTCTGGTAAGTCTCACTGGTAAGTCTCACTGGTAAGTGTCTCTGGTAAGTCTCACTGGTAAGTCTCACTGGTAAGTGTCTCTGGTAAGTCTCACTGGTAAGTGTCTCTGGTAAGTCTCACTGGTAAGTCTCACTGGTAAGTCTCACTGGTAAGTCTCACTGGTAAGTGTCTCTGGTAAGTCTCACTGGTAAGTCTCACTGGTAAGTGTCTCTGGTAAGTCTCACTGGTAAGTCTCACTGGTAAGTGTCTCTGGTAAGTCTCACTGGTAAGTGTCTCTGGTTTGTGTCTCTGGTAAGTCTCACTGGTAAGTGTCTCTGGTTTGTGTCTCTGGTTTGTGTCTCTGGTAAGTCTCACTGGTAAGTGTCTCTGGTAAGTCTCACTGGTAAGTCTCACTGGTAAGTGTCTCTGGTAAGTCTCACTGGTAAGTGTCTCTGGTAAGTCTCACTGGTAAGTGTCTCTGGTAAGTCTCACTGGTAAGTGTCTCTGGTAAGTCTCACTGGTAAGTGTCTCTGGTAAGTCTCACTGGTAAGTCTCACTGGTAAGTGTCTCTGGTAAGTCTCACTGGTAAGTCTCACTGGTAAGTGTCTCTGGTAAGTCTCACTGGTAAGTGTCTCTGGTAAGTCTCACTGGTAAGTCTCACTGGTAAGTCTCACTGGTAAGTCTCACTGGTAAGTCTCACTGGTAAGTGTCTCTGGTAAGTCTCACTGGTAAGTCTCACTGGTAAGTGTCTCTGGTAAGTCTCACTGGTAAGTCTCACTGGTAAGTGTCTCTGGTAAGTGTCTCTGGTAAGTGTCTCTGGTAAGTCTCACTGGTAAGTGTCTCTGGTAAGTGTCTCTGGTAAGTGTCTCTGGTAAGTCTCACTGGTAAGTCTCACTGGTAAGTGTCTCTGGTAAGTCTCACTGGTAAGTGTCTCTGGTTTGTGTCTCTGGTAAGTGTCTCTGGTAAGTCTCACTGGTAAGTGTCTCTGGTTTGTGTCTCTGGTAAGTGTCTCTGGTAAGTGTCTCTGGTAAGTCTCACTGGTAAGTCTCACTGGTAAGTGTCTCTGGTAAGTCTCACTGGTAAGTGTCTCTGGTTTGTGTCTCTGGTAAGTGTCTCTGGTAAGTCTCACTGGTAAGTGTCTCTGGTTTGTGTCTCTGGTAAGTGTCTCTGGTAAGTCTCACTGGTAAGTGTCTCTGGTTTGCGCCACACCTTGATCCTCCTGGTGACCGTGCGGACGTTCTGCAGCAGGAGGTCTGAGTCCAGGGGCACCTCCTCCCACGTGTGGTAGTCTGTGAGGACCAGACTGAAGTCCTCTGCACTGCTGCCTACCATCACTGACAGCAGGGCTCCCACCTCTACCAGCTGGAACACACATGGTACCATCATGACAGACACCAGAGAGAGACCAGAGACCAGAGAAAGACATGAGAGAGAGCAGAGAGAGAGCAGAGAGAGAGCAGAGAGAGACCAGAGAAAGACATGAGAGAGAGCAGAGAGAGAGCAGAGAGAGAGCAGAGAGAGACCAGAGAAAGACAAGAGAGAGAGACCAGAGAGAGACCAGAGAGAGACCAGAGAGAGACCAGAGACAGACCAGAGAGAGACAAGAGAGAGACCAGAGAGAGAGAGAGAGAGACCAGAGAGAGAGCAGAGAGAGACCAGAGAAAGACAAGAGAGAGAGACCAGAGAGAGACCAGAGAGAGACCAGAGAGAGACCAGAGACAGACCAGAGAGAGACAAGAGAGAGACCAGAGAGAGAGAGAGAGAGACCAGAGAAAGACATGAGAGAGACCAGAGAGAGACCAGAGAGAGAGACCAGAGAGAGAGGCCAGAGAGAGAGACCAGAGAGAGACCAGAGAGAGAGACCAGAGAGAGAGGCCAGAGAGAGAGACCAGAGAGAGACCAGAGAGAGAGCAGAGAGAGAGCAGAGAGAGAACAAAGAGAGACCAGAGAGAGACCAGAGAGAGAGACCAGAGAGAGAGACCAGAGAGAGACCAGAGAGAGACCAGAGAGAGACCAGAGAGAGACCAGAGAGAGACCAGAGAGAGACCAGAGAGAGAGCAGAGAGAGAGCAGAGAGAGACCAGAGAGAGACCAGAGAGAGACCAGAGAGAGACCAGAGAGAGAGACCAGAGAGAGAGACCAGAGAGAGAGACCAGAGAGAAACCAGAGAGAGACCAGAGAGAGAGACCAGAGAGAGAGCAGAGAGAGACCAGAGGGAGACCAGAGAGAGACCAGAGAGAGACAAGAGAGAGAGACCAGAGGGAGACCAGAGAGAGACCAGAGAGAGACCAGAGAGAGACAAGAGAGAGAGACCAGAGGGAGACCAGAGAGAGACCAGAGAGAGAGACCAGAGAGAGAGACCAGAGAGAGAGTTGGAGGGTCTCACAGTTGGAGCCAGTGGATCCTCTGGTTTCTGGTTCTTCCTGCGTCTGCCCCGCCGCTGCTCCTGCTCCTCCTCCTGGGGCTGGGCGGGGTCCGGGGGGAGGCAGAAGTCTTGGGGGAGGTGCTCTCTGTCCATCATGGCGCTGAGGAGGACCACGGTCTTTCCGGGCAGAGGAGGGATGTTGTAGCGACAGGAGATCTGCACCGCCTCCTCCAGAGCACAGCGGTACCTCTGCAGCACCTCCACCGAGAAGGAGGTCTGACTGTGGGAGAGTATCACGGTCAAAGTCTGCTCTCTCATCTCTCTACTCTCTCATTTCTCTGCTCTCTCATTTCTCTGCTCTCTCATTTCTCTGCTCTCTCATTTCTCTGCTCTCTCGTTTCTCTGCTCTCTCATTTCTCTACTCTCTCATTTCTCTGCTCTCTCTCATTTCTCTGCTCTCTCATTTCTCTGCTCTCTCTCATTTCTCTGCTCTCTCATTTCTCTGCTCTCTCATTTCTCTACTCTCTCATTTCTCTGCTCTCTCATTTCTCTGCTCTCTCATCTCTCTGCTCTCTCATCTCTCTGCTCTCTCATTTCTCTACTCTCTCATCTCTCTGCTCTCTCATTTCTCTGCTCTCTCATCTCTCTGCTCTCTCATTTCTCTGCTCTCTCATTTCTCTGCTCTCTCATCTCTCTGCTCTCTCATTTCTCTGCTCTCTCATTTCTCTGCTCTCTCATTTCTCTGCTCTCTCATCTCTCTGCTCTCTCATCTCTCTGCTCTCTCATTTCTCTGCTCTCTCATTTCTCTGCTCTCTCATCTCTCTACTCTCTCATTTCTCCACTCCTAACTCTTTCCCCTCTCTTCTGACTCCTGTTCTCTCTCGCTCCTCTCATCCCCTGTGCTCTTTTTTCTCTCTCCTCTCCTACTATGTTCTCCCTCTCCTCTCTCTCTCTCTCTCTCTCCCCCCTGCCTCTCCTCTCTCCCTCCTCTCTCTCTCTCTCTCTCTCCCCCCTGCCTCTCCTCTCTCTCCTCTCTCTCTCTCTCCCCCTGCCTCTCCTCTCTCTCCTCTGCCTCTCCTCTCTCTCCTCTCTCTCTCTCCCCCCTGCCTCTCCTCTCTCTCCTCTGCCTCTCCTCTCTCCCCCCTGCCTCTCCTCTCTCTCTCTCTCTCCCCCCTGCCTCTCCTCTCTCTCCTCTCTCTCCTCTGCCTCTCCTCTCTCCCCCCTGCCTCTCCTCTCTCTCTCTCTCCCCCCTGCCTCTCCTCTCTCTCCTCTGCCTCTCCTCTCTCCCCCCTGCCTCTCCTCTCTCTCTCTCTCTCTCTCCCCCCTGACTCTCCTCTCTCTCTCGCTCCCCCCTGCCTCTCCTCTCTCTCTCTCCCCCCTGCCTCTCCTCTCTCTCCTCTGCCTCTCCTCTCTCCCCCCTGCCTCTCCTCTCTCTCTCTCTCTCTCTCTCCCCCCTGACTCTCCTCTCTCTCCTCTCTCCCTCCTCTCTCTCTCTCTCTCTCTCTCTCTCTCTCCTCTGCCTCTCCTCTCTCCCCCTGCCTCTCCTCTCTCCCTCCTCTCTCCCCCCTGCCTCTCCTCTCTCTCCCCTGCCTCTCCTCTCCCCCCTGCCTCTCCTCTCTCTCCTCTCTCCCCCCTGCCTCTCCTCTCTCTCCTCTCTCCCCCCTGCCTCTCCTCTCTCTCCTCTCTCCCCCCTGCCTCTCCTCTCTCTCTCTCTCTCTCTCTCTCTCTCCCTCCTGACTCTCCTCTCTCTCCTCTCTCCCTCCTCTCTCTCTCTCTCTCTCTCTCTCCCCCCTGCCTCTTCTCTCTCCCTCCCCCTCTCTCTCTCTCTCTCTCCCCCCTGCCTCTCCTCTCTCTCTCTCTCCCCCCCTGCCTCTCCTCTCTCTCCTCTGCCTCTCCTCTCTCCCCCCTGCCTCTCCTCTCTCTCCTCTCTCCCTCCTCTCTCTCTCTCTCCCCCCTGCCTCTCCTCTCTCTCCTCTGCCTCTCATCTCTCCCCCCTGCCTCTCCTCTCTCTCTCTCTCTCCCCCCTGCCTCTCCTCTGTCTCCTCTCTCCCTCCTCTCTCTCTCTCTCTCTCTCTCTCTCTCTCTCTCCCCCTGCCTCTCCTCTGTCTCCTCTCCTCCCTCCCTCCTCTCTCTCTCTCTCTCTCTCTCTCTCTCTCTCTCTCTCTCTCTCTCTCTCCCCCCTGCCTCTCCTCTCTCCTCTCTCTCCCCCCTGCCTCTCCTCTCTCCCTCCTCTCTCTCTCTCTCCCCCCTGCCTCTCCTCTGTCTCCTCTCTCCCTCCTCTCTCTCTCTCTCTCTCTCTCTCTCCCCCCTGCCTCTCCTCTGTCTCCTCTCTCCCTCCTCTCTCTCTCTCTCTCTCTCTCTCTCTCTCTCTCTCTCCCCCCTGCCTCTCCTCTCTCTCTCTCTCCCCCCTGCCTCTCCTCTCTCCCTCCTCTCTCTCTCTCTCCCCCCTGCCTCTCCTCTCTCTCCTCTCTCCCTCCTCTCTCTCTCTCAATCAATTCCATTATTATTATTTTCATTACTTTAATGAATCCCACCTTTGTTTGCCTCAGATCAACAGACTGCACCAGTACCAGGTGAGCAGAGTACCAGATGAGCAGAGTACCAGATGAGCATAGTACCAGGTGAGCAGAGCACCAGGTGAGCAGAGCACCAGGTGAGCAGAGCACCAGGTGAGCAGAGCCCCAAGTGAGCAGAGCACCAGATGAGCAGAGCACCAGGTGGGCAGAGTACCAGATGAGCAGAGTACCAGATGAGCACAGTACCAGGTGAGCAGAGCACCAGGTGAGCAGAGCACCAGGTGAGCAGAGCACCAGGTGAGCAGAGCACCAGGTGAGCAGAGCCCCAAGTGAGCAGAGCACCAGATGAGCAGAGCACCAGGTGGGCAGAGTACCAGGTGAGCAGAGCACCAGGTGAGCAGAGTACCAGGTGAGCAGAGCACCAGGTGAGCAGAGTACCAGGTGAGCAGAGCACCAGGTGAGCAGAGTACCAGGTGAGCAGAGCACCAGGTGAGCAGAGCACCAGGTGAGCAGAGTACCAGGTGAGCAGAGTACCAGATGAGCATAGTACCAGGTGAGCAGAGTACCAGGTGAGCAGAGCACCATGTGAGCATTGTACCAGGTGAGCAGAGTACCAGGTGAGCAGTGTACCAGATGAGCAGAGTACCATGTGAGCAGAGTACCAGATGAGCAGAGCACCAGGTGAGAAGAGCACAAGATGAGCAGAGTACCATGTGAGCAGAGTACCAGGTGAGCAGAGTACCAGGTGAGCGGAGCACCAGGTGAGCAGTGTACCTGGCCGCGGAGAGGAGCTGGTTCCTCCTGCTCTTGTACAGATGGTATACCAGGGGAACGGCCAGAGTGCAGCGCAGACGCTTCCTGGTCGTCTGCTCCCACTCCAGACTCTTGAACTTCTCACTTTTGGGAAACTTCTTCAGAACCTCCTTCAAGATGTTTGCTCTGGAAGGGACCGAGTCTGCAGCCGCCACAGCTGCACAGGGAGAACAACCATCCAGACCTGGGTCTACATTCTCGGACCTGGGTCTACGGCCTCAGTCCTGGGTCTACGGCCTCAGTCCTGGGTCTACGGCCTCAGTCCTGGGTCTACGGCCTCAGTCCTGGGTCTACAGTCTCAGTCCTGGGTCTACAGCCTCAGTCCTGGGTCTACAGCCTCAGTCCTGGGTCTACAGCCTCAGTCCTGGGTCTACAGCCTCAGTCCTGGGTCTACGGCCTCAGTCCTGGGTCTACAGCCTCAGTCCTGGGTCTACGGCCTCAGTCCTGGGTCTACAGTCTCAGTCCTGGGTCTACAGCCTCAGTCCTGGGTCTACAGCCTCAGTCCTGGGTCTACAGCCTCAGTCCTGGGTCTACAGCCTCAGTCCTGGGTCTACAGCCTCAGTCCTGGGTCTACAGCCTCAGTCCTGGGTCTACACACGTCGGTCTCTGGACTCACCTAAAGTGTGAAGCTCCATGATGACTTTATACGCAGATAGGAACCGAATTGGAAACTGACGACTTTGGATCACGGCTTTCTGTAAAATCAGGAAGAAACAAGAGTTACAGGGTATTGTAAGAGGGAGCAGCGTCTCCAGTCTGAGCCCTACGTCCCCTCCCTCACCTCTACTCATGAGCTTTGGGTTATGACCGCGGATTCAAGAGTGGAGCTCCCTTAGAGATAGAGGAAGGGGTCTCTCTCTCTGGTCTCTCTCTCCTCTGGTCTCTCTCTCTGGTCTCTCTCTCTGGTCTCTCTCTCTGGTCTCTCTCTCTGGTCTCTCTCTGGTCTCTCTCTGGTCTCTCTCTGGTCTCTCTCTGGTCTCTCTCTGGTCTCTCTCTGGTCTCTCTCTGGTCTCTCTCTGGTGTCTCTCTGGTCTCTCTCTGGTCTCTCTCTGGTCTCTCTCTCGCTCTGGTCTCCCTCTGGTCTCGCTCTGGTCTCGCTCTGGTCTCGCTCTGGTCTCGCTCTGGTCTCGCTCTGGTCTCGCTCTCTGGTCTGTCTCTCTCAGAGGTAGGGTGAGGATCTCAGTCACACAGTAGGAGCTCAAAGTAGAACCGCTGCTCCTCCACGTGGAGGTGTTCCGTGCATGTCCAACTGGGAGGAGACCTTGGGTCTACAGCCTCAGTCCTGGGTCTACAGCCTCAGTCCTGGGTCTACAGTCTCAGTCCTGGGTCTACAGTCTCAGTCCTGGACCTACAGTCACAGTCTCAGTCCTGGGTCTACAGCCTCAGTCCTGGGTCTACAGCCTCAGTCCTGGGTCTACAGCCTCAGTCCTTGGGTCTACAGCCTCAGTCCTGGGTCTACAGCCTCAGTCCTGGGTCTACAGCCTCAGTGCTGGGTCTACAGCCTCAGTCCTGGGTCTACAGCCTCAGTGCTGGGTCCACAGCCTCAGTCCTGGGTCTACAGCCTCAGTCCTTGGGTCTACAGCCTCAGTCCTGGGTCTACAGCCTCAGTCCTGGGTCTACAGCCTCAGTGCTGGGTCTACAGCCTCAGTCCTGGGTCTACAGCTTTGACCTCTGACCTTGTTGGTGAGTCTGCGGAGGACCTTCTCGTGGTGAGTGGGGCTGATGCCGGCCTTGATCATGTTCCTCAAGTTTCTCAGCATCGCCATAAAAGGAAGAGAGTTGTTGTCTGTGGAAAAGGAGGATTAAATTAAAATAAAGTTCAACCACGTTTGACACAGACACCACCTGATTGGTCAGTCCTTATATGGTCATATCTGGATTCACAACAAAGAGCTCTAACCCACCAATGGTCCCTCTCTCTGGTCTCTCTACTGGTCTCTCTACTGGTCTCTCTCTGGTCTCTCTCTGGTCTCTCTCTCTCTGGTCTCTCTCTGGTCTCTCTCTGGTCTCTCTCTGGTCTCTCTCTGGTCTCTCTCTGGTCTCTCTCTGGTCTCTCTCTCTGGTCTCTCTCTCTGGTCTCTCTCTGGTCTCTCTCGCTGGTCTCTCTCGCTGGTCTCTCTCGCTGGTCTCTCTCGCTGGTCTCTCTCTCTGGTCTCTCTCTCTGGTCTCTCTCTCTGGTCTCTCTCTCTGGTCTCTCTCTCTGGTCTCTCTCTCTGGTCTCTCTCTGGTCTCTCTCTGGTCTCTCTCTGGTCTCTCTCTGGTCTCTCTCTGGTCTCTCTCTGGTCTCTCTCTGGTCTCTCTCTGGTCTCTCTCTGGTCTCTCTCTGGTCTCTCTCTGGTGTCTCTCTGGTCTCTCTCTGGTCTCTCTCTCTGACGTCATACATTCACTTCTGTGAGGATAGCATCATTCCAACAAGGACCAGGGTCATCTATAACAACGACAAACCCTGGTTCACTGCTAAACTCCGGCAGCTCAGGAAAGCAAAGGAGTCTGCTTTCAGGGAGGGGGACCGCAGCGGCTACAAAGCAGCTAAATATCAGTTCAGGAAAGAACTGAAAGCAGCCAAGTCCCGGCACAGAGAACGACTACAGGAGCAGTTTGGTAACAACGATACTGCTTCTGTCTGGAGGGGCCTACGGGAGATCACCAACTACAAACCCAAAGCCCCCCCCTGTGCTGACGACCACAAGCTAGCTGACGATCTGAACTTATTTTTCAGTCGCTTTGATGCTGCCCCTGACACCTCTCCCTCCCCCCCCCACTACTCTAACGACCCACCCATCAGCCCTGCCCCCAGCCTAACAATAGCCTCTAAAGAGACTAAACAACTCTTCCTGAGGCTGCACCCCCGCAAAGCTCCTGGCCCGGACCACGTGTCTCCGGCCACTCTGAGACACTGCCCCAGTGAGCTTACTCCTGTGTTCACGGGACACCTCTCTGCAGTCCTGCCATGTCCCGGCCTGCTTCAAATCCTCCATCATTGTCCCCGTCCCGAAGAAGCCCAGGATCACAGGACTCAATGACTACAGACCTGTAGCACTTACGTCTGTCGTCATGAAGTCATTTGAACGCCTGGTTCTCTCCCATCTCAAGTCCCTCACCTCCCCCCTCCTGGACCCCCTGCAGTTCACCTCCCCCCTCCTGGACCCCCTGCAGTTCCCCCCCCCCCCCCCCCCCCCCCCCCCCCCCCCTCCTGGACCCCCTGCAGTTTGCCTACAGAGCCAAAACCCAGAATGGTATATTGACTGATGTACAGATATACAGATGTACAGATATCCCCTGAATGTGTGTACAGCAAGTTAATGAAGCTTGATGTTAACAAAGCGAGTGGGCCTGATGGTGTCCCAAATGTTTACCTTAAAAACTGTGCTGCTGAATTAACACCTGTACTCGCTCACCTTTTTAAGCTTTCGTTTTTCTCATCAAAACTGTCCCAAATATGGAAATCTGCTTATGTGACACCAGTCTACAAGAGTAAAGGCGAGAGATCAAGCCCGTTCAGCTACAGACCAATATCTTTGACCTCGTGCATTGTGAAAATCCTAGAGAGCATTATAAATGACAAGCTGATGGCATTCTGCTTGGACAATGGATTAATATCAAAGCACCAATTTGGGTTCCTGCCAAAACACTCTACACTGGACCAACTGGCATTGGACTACCACACTTGGTTAAACGCTGCTGAAAAAAAGGACACCTGCCTTGCAGCTTTCCTAGACCTAAGTAATGCATTCACATCGGTTCCACACAAGGCTATCTTACACAAACTTCCAGCATTTGGAGTCCAAGGAAAAATGCTTGCCTGGATACGCGACTATCTAAGTATTCGCCAGCAACAAACAAGAGTTGGGTCTTTATTTTCCTCACCTCTTCAAGTGCAGTCTGGAGTACCCCAGGGCAGTGTTATTGCTCCAACACTGTTTATTATCTTCTTAAATGATTTATTAAATGCATTGGAGGAGCTTTCTGGGCTGTTACCAGACAGTATAAGAGTTACACCAGCTGCATATGCGGACGACACTTTACTAACTGTCACTAGTGCATATCCAGCCCTCGCGGCTGCAGGTTTGAACTGTGCATTGGCTGCTGCAAGCAGTTGGGCCAACACCTGGGGTATGAAATTCAACCCTTCAAAAACTGTATGCTTGTGCTTTGCTAAAGCGCCAGTTAATAAACAAATAGATGGTCAAGTCATGTTTGAGGGCCACAACATCTCCTTCTCAAGTGAGACAAAGCACTTGGGGATAACAATCAGCAGTGATTTGAAATTGAAGCGATATGTTGAGGACTTGTGTAAAGGGGCTAGAAAGGAAATGTTTGTGTTGAGGCTCTTAAAATCAAAACTACCACCACAAAGTAAAGAAATCCTGCTTCGGATCTATAAAGCATACATTAGATCCTGACTAGAGTACTGCTCAGTGCTGATCTGTGGCATAGGAAAGACTCTGATAAACTGTTTAGAGAGCATCCAACGAAGATGCATGCGCATTATTCTAAATCTGCCGTATCGTGCCCAGTTGACAGCAGAGCATTATAGAGCGCTCGGACTAACAACCTTGCAAACAAGGCGGAACTTTGCTCTTGCATGTTTTGGTTTTAAACTGTTCCATGGACTCTCGCCTGCGGCGCTGGGACCATACCGACCCACACAAAGAGTCCTGCCATACCATGTGCGCTGGGTCAGCTGTGCTTTTCCGGACGGGACACTGCCCAGCGCCCATATTATGCAGAGATCGTGTCTCACTCTGGCCACCAGAATGTGGAACATGCTGGACTCTGACTGTGTCTCTAGTGAAACTTTGGGGGAATTCAAGGAGCACCTCAGGGTGAGGCTCAGGGATGAACTGTTTGAAAACTTTCCTCATAATTAGACTCTGGGGTGGGAGGGGGCATTTAATTCCAACGGTCATGTGACCATGGAAATGTAACGGGTTTCTTTTCAATTCAATCTTTGTAAGGTTTTAATGTTTTGTAAATGTATTAAAGATTATAAACAGATCTGTAGACGACGCCATTAACCTGGCCCTCCACCACATCCTACAGCACCTGGACTCCCCGGGGACCTACGCCAGGGTCCTGTTCGTGGACTTCAGCTCTGCCTTCAACACAATCCTGCCATCCCTGCTCCAGGACAAGCTCTCCCAGCTCAACGTGCCCGATTCCACCTGCAGGTGGATCACTGACTTCCTGACGGACAGGAAGCAGCGAGTGCGTCTGGGGAAGAATGTCTCGGACTCTCGGATTATAAATACAGGAGCCCCACAGGGCTGTGTTCTTTCTCCCCTGCTCTTCTCCCTGTACACCAACCACTGCACCTCCACCCACCCTCCGTGATGGACTCCCCCATCACCTCTGTGGAGTCCTTCCGTTTCCTGGGCACCACCATCACCCAGGACCTCAAGTGGGAGCCGACCATCAGCTCCTCATCAAGAAGGCCCAGCAGAGGATGTACTTCC
>OZ035836.1:40155137-40162637 GCA_964034765.1 Knipowitschia caucasica
CTCCCTGGTCTCTCCCTGGTCTCTCCCTGGTCTCTCTCTCTGGTCTCTCTCTGGTCTCTCTCTGGTCTCTCTCTGGTCTCTCTCTGGTCTCTCTCTGGTCTCTCTCTGGTCTCTCCCTGGTCTCTCCCTGGTCTCTCTCTGGTCTCTCCATGGTCTCTCTCTGGTCTCTCTCTGGTCTCTCCCTGGTCTCTCTCTGGTCTCCCTCTGGTCTCTCTCTGTTCTCTCTCCCTGGTCTCTCTCTGGTCTCTCTCTGGTCTCTCTCTCTGTTCTCTCTCCCTGGTCTCTCTCTGGTTTCCCTCTGGTCTCTCTCTCTGGTCTCTCGCTGGTCTCTCCCTGGTCTCTCTCTGGTTTCTCTCTGGTCTCTCCCTGGTCTCCCTCTGGTCTCTCTCTCTGGTCTCTCTCTAGTTTCTCACTGGTCTCTCTCTGGTCTCTCCCTGGTCTCTCTCTGGTCTCCCTCTGGTCTCTCTCTCTGGTCTCTCTCCCTGGTCTCTCTCTGGTCTCTCTCTGGTCTGTCTCTGGTCTCTCCCTGGTCTCTCTCTGGTCTCTCTCTGGTCTCTCTCTGGTCTCTCCCTGGTCTCTCGCTGGTCTCTCTCTGGTCTCTCCCTGGTCTCTCTCTGGTCTCTCTCTGGTCTCTCTCTGGTCTCTCTCTCTGGTCTCTCTCTGGTCTCTCTCTGGTCTCTCTCTGGTCTCTCTCTCTGGTCTCTCTCTGGTCTCTCTATGGTCTCTCTCTGGTCTCTCTCTTTGCCTATGGTTGGGTTGCGGGTTTGAGCTGAGATTAAATCTGAGGATGTGGAATAAAAACTGCTGCGTCTGGAACTGGATTTAGATTTATTCTGGATTTATGATTATTAGCGGTCGTTCGGCGCAGCAGTGGAATGAGTCACAAATCTCTCTGATACAATCATACAATCATTTTTAGCATTTTAGTAAAAGTAGTAGGTTGTCCTTTCATACAGACTTTAAATCTGGGTTAAAGAAAATATCTCTTTAATAAAATCTTAGTCACTCGCTCCTCTCTCAAAACAATTTGCTTTTGTCAGTAGATTTCACATGCTCTCTCTGGTCTCTCTCTGGTCTCTCTCTCTGGCCTCTCTATGGTCTCTCTCTGGTCTCTCTCTCTGGCCTCTCTATGGTCTCTCTCTGGTCGCTCTCTGGTCTCTCTCTGGTCTCTCTCTGGTCTCTCTCTAGTCTCTCTCTAGTCTCTCTCTGGTATCTCTCTCTGGTCTCTCTCTCTGGTCTCTCTCTCTGGTCTCTCTCTGGTCTCTCTCTCTGGTCTCTCTCTCTGGTCTCTCTCTCTGGTCTCTCTTGTCTCTCTCTGGTCTCTCCCTGGTCTCTCTCTCTGGTCTCTCCCTGGTCTCTCTCTCTGGTCTCTCTCTGGTCTCTCTCTGGTCTCTCTTTGGTCTCTTTCTGGTCTCTCCCTGGTCTCTCTCTCTGGTCTCTCTGGTCTCTCTCTGGTCTCTCTCTTGTCTCTCTCTTGTCTCTCTCTTGTCTCTCTCTAGTCTCTCTCTGGTATCTCTCTCTGGTCTCTCTCTCTGGTCTCTCTCTCTGGTCTCTCTCTCTGGTCTCTCTCTCTGGTCTCTCTCTCTGGTCTCTCTCTGGTCTCTCCCTGGTCTCTCTCTCTGGTCTCTCTCTGGTCTCTCTCTGGTCTCTCTTTGGTCTCTTTCTGGTCTCTCCCTGGTCTCTCTCTCTGGTCTCTCTGGTCTCTCTCTGGTCTCTCTCTTGTCTCTCTCTTGTCTCTCTCTGGTCTCTCTCTGGTCTCTCTCTCTGGTCTCTCTCTGGTCTCTCTCTCTCTCTGGTCTCTCTCTCTGGTCTCTCTCTCTGGTCTCTCTCTGGTCTCTCTCTCTCTCTGGTGACTCTCTCTGGTCTCCCTCTGGTCCCCTTCCACAGACCACACAAAGCACTTTACATTTATCCCTCACTCACACACATGTTTTTAGTGGTAGGGGAAATCGGAGTACCCGGAGGAAACCTACGCAGACACGGGGAGAACATGCAAACTCCACTCAGAAAGGCCCTGGTCCGACCGGGATTCAAACCCAGGACCTTCTTGCTGAGAGGCGAGAGTGCTAACCACTCAGCCACCGTGCCGCCCAGTGAGGGAAAGACCAGAGAGAGAGACCACAAAGAGACCAGAGCGAGACCAAAGAGAGACCAGAGAGAGTCCTAACAGAGACCAGAGAGACACCAGATGTAAAGACCAGAGAGAGAAACTAGAAGGAGACACCAGAGAGAGACAAGAAGGACAGCGGAACGAGACCAAATAGAGAGACTAGTGAGAGAGAGAAACCAGAAAGAGACCAGAGAGAGAGAGAGAGACCAGAGAGAGAGAGAGACCCAATGATATTCAAGCAGAAATGACATTAAGCGAGTGAGATTGGAGATTTGTGGCACAATTCCAGACTGAAATAGAGGCTGCCGTCCTCCACATCGGAGCCTATTTGTGGGTAATAGTCTGAGCGCAGATCCCCATAGCTCCACTCGCTCCTCTCCGTCTCTTTACCCAGACAGAGCAGCCCCGAGCGGGGAGGGGAGCACACAGAAGCCCCCGGGTGAAAATGAGATTTCTGTGGACGACTTGGTCAAATTGGCTGTCAGAGAGAAGCAGGTGTGAGGCACACGGGAGGCAGCCCAGAATACAGCATCTATCAACCTCTGCCATTTGTGTTGGGAGATTCAGATTCAGCTTATTTGCCGTTTGCAGTAAAACCACATTGGAATAAATGTGCAAGAGTAAGGGCATGAACAAAGCAAGCTAAAAACAAATCAGCAAAAACAGCTTCAGTGCAAAGTAATTGAAGTGCTTTGTTCAGACTGAGAATAGCTGAAAGAAGCGTGTTAGCATGTTAGCATTTCCAGATGTCCTGCATCTCAGCGAACGATATCTTCTGCCTGAGGGAAGGAGCTGGAACATGGTCTTTCCAGGGGCCAGACGAGTCATTGATTATTCTAAGTGCTGGATTTAAGGACCGTCCAGAAGAGACAGCTCTGTCCCCTTTCAGAGCGGAGTCTCTTTCTCTGGTCTCTCTCTGGCCTCTCTCTGGTCTCTCTCTGGTCTCTCTCTGGTCTCTCTCTGGCCTCTCTCTGGCCTCTTTCTGGTCTCTCTCTGGTCTCTCTCTCTGATCTCTCTCTGGCCTCTCTCTGGTCTCTCTCTGGTCTCTCTCTGGTCTCTCTCTGGTCTCTCTCTCTGGTCTCTCTCTCTGGTCTCTCTCTGGTCTCTCTCTGGTCTCTCTCTGGTCTCTCTCTGGTCTCTCTCTCTGGTCTCTCTCTGGTCTCTCTCTGGTCTCTCTCTGGTCTCTCTCTGGTCTCTTTCTAGTCTCTCTCTCTCTGGTCTCTCTCTGGTCTCTCTCTGGTCTCTCTCTCTCTGGTCTCTACAGTAGCCTGCAGAACAAGTACTTACCATAAACTTTATTTATTCCCACTCTCTGCAAACATCACCGGCTTCTATAAAACTTCTTTCGTCTCTTTCCTTTCTCCGCTCATTAGCTGCTCCTGTGCTAGCCCGCCTCCAAACCAGATAATCGGGCTAACGACCCTGTTCCGCCATAACCATCCATTCCAGGCCATAACCATCCATTCCAGGCCATAACCATCCATTCCAGGCCATAACCATCCATTCCAGGCCATAACCATCCATTCCAGGCCATAACCATCCATTCCAGGCCATAACCATCCATTCCAGACCATAACCATCCATTCCAGGCCATAACCATCCATTCCAGGCCATAACCATCCATTCCAGGCCATAACCATCCATTCCAGGCCATAACCATCCATTCCAGGCCATAACCATCCATTCCAGGCCATAACCATCCATTCCAGGCCATAACCATCCATTCCAGGCCATAACCATCCATTCCAGGCCATAACCATCCATTCCAGGCCGCGGCCCCTGTTCCCCTTTCGCCTCCTCGTGCATGTAAATAAGTGCACGTTTTCTCTGGGGATATATTTCAGCGCACGTTAGTCTTGCTTTGCATGTTATTGATTCCTCGCCGCCGCGGTCGGTGTCAAAGGGAACAGGAAAAATGGCCGAACCTCCGCCCCGCGCGCTTCCCTCCATCTGTTTACATGATGCTAATGACTACTGCGCGAGGAAGCCGCTAGCAAGAAGCACGCGGCGGATATCTGACGAGGAAGCTAGAACGAGAGAGCGCAACGCAGGCCTGAAGCTGCAAGAACCGCTGGATCGAGGAGGAAAAGGGCCGCTATCGTCAAACTGAGAGAGAGCGGAGAGACTAGAGAGAGAGCGGAGAGACTAGAGAGAGAGAGAGAGAGAGACTAGAGAGAGAGAGAGAGAGACTAGAGAGAGAGAGAGATAGACTAGAGAGAGAGAGCAGAGAGACTAGAGAGAGAGAGAGCAGAGAGACTAGAGAGAGAGACTAGAGAGAGAGCAGAGAGACTAGAGAGAGAGACTAGAGAGAGAGCAGAGAGACTAGAGAGAGAGCAGAGAGACTAGAGAGAGAGACTAGAGAGAGAGCGGAGAGACTAGAGAGAGAGAGAGAGAGACTAGAGAGAGAGCAGAGAGACTAGAGAGAGAGCAGAGAGACTAGAGAGAGAGACTAGAGAGAGAGAGAGAGAGACTAGAGAGAGAGAGAGACTAGATAGAGAGAGAGCAGCAATAGACTAGAGAGAGAGAGAGCAGAGAGACTAGAGAGCCGAAAGAGAGACTAGAGAGAGAGCAGCAATAGACTAGAGAAAGACTAGAGAGAGAGAGAGCCGAAAGAGAGCAGAGAGAGACCAGAAAGCAAGTGGAAAAAGGAAGTAGAGAGAGAGATGAGAGAGACGAGAGAGAGACCAGAAAAAGAGCGGAGAGAGAGACCAGAGTTCTACGTTAGTTCTGAGTCAGATTCTGAGCTGTTTTCAGTCCTCTGCTGTAATCGTACCTGTGTCCCTGAACTCTCGTACCTGTGTCCCTGAACTCTCGTACCTGTGTCCCTGAACTCTCGTACCTGTGTCCCTGAACTCTCGTACCTGTGTCCCTGAACCCTCGTACCTGTGTCCCTGAACCCTCGTACCTGTGTCCCTGAACTCTCGTACCTGTGGTCCTGAACTCTCGTACCTGTGTCCCTGAACTCTCGTACCTGTGTCCCTGAACTCTCGTACCTGTGTCCCTGAACTCTCGTACCTGTGTCCCTGAACCCTCGTACCTGTGTCCCTGAACCCTCGTACCTGTGTCCCTGAACTCTCGTACCTGTGGTCCTGAACTCTCGTACCTGTGGTCCTGAACTCTCGTACCTGTGGTCCTGAACTCTCGTACCTGTGGTCCTGAACTCTCGTACCTGTGGTCCTGAACTCTCGTACCTGTGGTCCTGAACCCTCGTACCTGTGGTCCTGAACTCTCGTACCTGTGTCCCTGAACCCTCGTACCTGTGGTCCTGAACTCTCGTACCTGTGTCCCTGAACCCTCGTACCTGTGGTCCTGAACTCTTGTACCTGTGTCCCTGAACTCTCGTACCTGTGTCCCTGAACCCTCGTACCTGTGGTCCTGAACTCTCGTACCTGTGTCCCTGAACCCTCGTACCTGTGGTCCTGAACTCTCGTACCTGTGTCCCTGAACCCTCGTACCTGTGGTCCTGAACTCTTGTACCTGTGTCCCTGAACTCTCGTACCTGTGGTCCTGAACTCTCGTACCTGTGGTCCTGAACTCTCGTACCTGTGTCCCTGAACCCTCGTACCTGTGTCCCTGAACTCTCGTACCTGTGTCCCTGAACCCTCGTACCTGTGGTCCTGAACTCTCGTACCTGTGTCCCTCAACCCTCGTACCTGTGGTCCTGAACCCTCGTACCTGTGTCCCTCAACCCTCGTACCTGTGTCCCTCAACCCTCGTACCTGTGTCCCTCAACCCTTGTACCTGTGGTCCTGAATGCTGGGTACTGGAGCCGTGTTCAGAGACTTGAGGTGCATTAGTTTGATTTGCAGGTTTTCCCACTGGTGCCGCGGGAGTCACTGATCAGACGATGCCAGTGAGACCGAGGCTCCTGCCGGTCCCTCAGTCTCTGCCTCCTCACCTCCTTGTCTCCTCTGTATTTATATATGTACTATATACAGTATGTACTATATACAGTATGTACTATATACAGTATGTACTATATACAGTATGTACTATATACAGTATGTACTATATACAGTATGTACTATATGTACAGTATTTATATATGTACTGTATACAGTATGTACTATATGTACTGTATTTATATATGTACTATATACAGTATGTACGATATGTACTGTATTTATATATGTACTATATACAGTATGTACTATATGTACTGTATTTATATATGTACTATATACAGTATGTACTATATGTACTGTATTTATATATGTACTATATACAGTATGTACTATATACAGTATGTACTATATGTACTGTATTTATATATGTACAGTATTTATATATGTACTGTATACAGTATGTACTATATGTACTGTATTTATATATGTACTATATACAGTATGTACTATATACAGTATGTACTATATGTACTGTATTTATATATGTACTATATACAGTATGTACGATATGTACAGTATTTGTATATATGGTTCCACAGTACCAGAGGTCGGTCGTGAGACTGACTTGAAATTTATGAAAATCTGTTTTGGTAAAAAACCAAGAAGACGGACATTTTAGAAGAGAGACAGTAGCGCCTCCTGGTGAGCAGGTTATTGCAAATCTGCAGCGCCTGTGAGCAGGTTGTTGCAAATCTGCAGCGCCTGTGAGCAGGTTGTTGCAAATCTGCAGCGCCTGTGAGCAGGTTGTTGCAAATCTGCAACGCCTGTGAGCAGGTTGTTGCAAATCTGCAACGCCTGTGAGCAGGTTGTTGCAAATCTGCAACGCCTGTGAGCAGGTTGTTGCAAATCTGCAACGCCTGTGAGCAGGTTGTTGCAAATCTGCAACGCCTGTGAGCAGGTTGTTGCAAATCTGCAACGCCTGTGAGCAGGTTGTTGCAAATCTGCAACGCCTGTGAGCAGGTTGTTGCAAATCTGCAACGCCTGTGAGCAGGTTGTTGCAAATCTGCAACGCCTGTGAGCAGGTTGTTGCAAATCTGCAACGCCTGTGAGCAGGTTGTTGCAAATCTGCAACGCCTGTGAGCAGGTTGTTGCAAATCTGCAACGCCTGTGAGCAGGTTGTTGCAAATCTGCAACGCCTGTGAGCAGGTTGTTGCAAATCTGCAACGCCTGTGAGCAGGTTGTTGCAAATCTGCAACGCCTGTGAGCAGGTTGTTGCAAATCTGCAACGGCTGTGAGCAGGTTGTTGCAAATCTGCAACGCCTGTGAGCAGGTTGTTGCAAATCTGCAACGCCTGTGAGCAGGTTGTTGCAAATCTGCAACGCCTGTGAGCAGGTTGTTGCAAATCTGCAACGCCTGTGAGCAGGTTGTTGCAAATCTGCAACGCCTGTGAGCAGGTTGTTGCAAATCTGCAACGCCTGTGAGCAGGTTGTTGCAAATCTGCAACGCCTGTGAGCAGGTTGTTGCAAATCTGCAACGCCTGTGAGC
>OZ035836.1:40172637-40197637 GCA_964034765.1 Knipowitschia caucasica
GCACTCTCTCTCTGACCCCTCTGCTCTCTCTCTCTGACCCCTCTGCTCTCTCACTCTGACCCCTCTGACCCTCTCTCTCTCTCTGACCCCTCTGCACTCTCTCTCTGACCCCTCTGCTCTCTCTCTCTGACCCCTCTGCTCTCTCTCTCTGACCCCTCTGCTCTCTCTCTGACCCCTCTCTCTCTCTCTGACCCCTCTGCTCTCTCTCTCTCTGACCCCTCTGCACTCTCTCTCTGACCCCTCTGCTCTCTCTCTCTGACCCCTCTGCACTCTCTCTCTGACCCCTCTCTCTGCTCTCTCTCTCTCTGACCCCTCTGCTGCTCTCTCTCTGACCCCTCTGCACTCTCTCTCTGACCCCTCTGCTCTCTCTCTGACCCCTCTGCTCTCTCTCTCTGACCCCTCTGCACTCTCTCTCTGACCCCTCTGCTCTCTCTCTCTGACCCCTCTGCTCTCTCTCTCTGACCCCTCTGCTCTCTCTCTCTGACCCCTCTGCTCTCTCTCTCTGACCCCTCTGCACTCTCTCTCTGACCCCTCTGCTCTCTCTCTCTCTGACCCCTCTGCTCTGCCTCTCTGTCTGACCCCTCTGCTCTCTCTCTCTCTGACCCCTCTGCACTCTCTCTCTGACCCCTCTGCTCTCTCTCTCTGACCCCTCTGCTCTCTCTCTCTCTGACCCCTCTGCTCTCTCTCTCTGACCCCTCTGCTCTCTCTCTCTCTGACCCCTCTGCTCTCTCTCTGACCCCTCTGCACTCTCTCTCTGACCCCTCTGCTCTCTCTCTCTGACCCCTCTGCTCTCTCTCTGACCCCTCTGCTCTCTCTCTCTGACCCCTCTGCTCTCTCTCTGACCCCTCTGCACTCTCTCTCTGACCCCCTGCTCTCTCTCTCTGACCCCTCTGCTCTCTCCTCAGGCCCTCCTCGGTCACAGACACTCGGTCCACTCGGTCTCGTTCTGTTCCTCCTCCCTCCTGTGCTCGGGATCCCGTTGTGGTGAGGTGAGACTGTGGTCGTTGCCCAGTGCTTCCTGTGTGGGCTGTTTCCAGGCTCACTGCGGCTCCACACACGCTCTCCGCTTCATCGACGGCGGCAGGAGGCTGCTGAGCGCGGGCGCCGACCACACGGTGAATACATCATGAGTTTATTTACCATCTGCAGTAAAACCACATTGGAGTCCTCAGACAAGAACATACAAGATCATTAAAGTGCTTTGTTCAGACTGAGAACAGCTGAAAGAAGAGGTTAGCATGTTAGCATATCTGTTCTTCTCGTGTCTGTGTAGGTTCCCTCCGGGTGCTCCTGTTTCCCCTACCACTAATAACATGTACAGTGGGTGTGGCGCCCCCTGTAGGCGACCTGCCCTCTGTGCGGAGTCCCAGACTGATGCATCATTGTTAATATGATAATATTTAAATATATTTACACAAATGTAAAGATTACAGCCTTGGGCTAAACAAAGTCTCTGTGTCCTCAGCTCCAGCTCTGGTCTGCAGGACTGGGCCGCTCCGTCAGGACCCTGAGGCCTGAGCAGGTCAGTCTGCAGCACGGGAGCTACCAGGGGCTACCAGGGGCTACCAGGGGCTACCAGGATCTACCAGGGGCTACCAGGGGCTACCAGGGGCTACCAGGGGCTACCAGGATCTACCAGGGGCTACCAGGGGCTACCAGGATCTACCAGAGGCTACCAGGGGCTACCAGGGGCTACCAGGGGCTACCAGGGGCTACCAGGGGCTACCAGGATCTACCAGAGGCTACCAGGGGCTACCAGGGGCTACCAGGGGCTACCAGGGGCTACCAGGGGATACCAGGGGCCACCAGGGGCTACCAGGGGATACCAGAGGCTACCAGAGGCTACCAGGGGCTACCAGGGGCTACCAGGATCTACCAGAGGCTACCAGGGGCTACCAGGGGCTACCAGGGGCTACCAGGGGCTACCAGGGGATACCAGGGGCCACCAGGGGCTACCAGGGGCTACCAGGGGCTACCAGGGGCCACCAGGGGCTACCAGGGGCTACCAGGGGCTACCAGGGGCTACCAGGGGCTACCAGGGGCTACCAGAGGCTAGCGCCCTCTTCAAAGTAGCTCCCCAAAGGATCATATAAAGTAAATATAAATGTTATGACAGATTGTTTTATGCCATAGAAATGATCCAAAGAATTAGTGAGAAATTTTTAAAAAGATTTTCCACCGGAACAAGAGATAAATGTTTTCAATTCTACTGATGTCAGAGAGCTACTCTCTGACACTTTTTTCCCCAGTATGATAGCTCTCTGACACTTCTTTCCCCAGTAAGGTAGCTCTCTGACACATCTGTCCCCAGTATGTTAGCTCTCTGACACTTTTTTCCCCAGTATGGTAGCTCTCTGACACTTCTTTCCCCAGTAAGGTAGCTCTCTGACACATCTGTCCCCAGTATGTTAGCTCTCTGACACATTTGTCCCCAGTATGTTAGCTCTCTGACACATCTGTCCCCAGTATGTTAGCTCTCTGACACATCTGTCCCCAGTATGTTAGCTCTCTGACACATCTGTCCCCAGTGTGTTAGCTCTCTGACACATCTGTCCCCAGTGTGTTAGCTCTCTGACACATCTGTCCCCAGTATGTTAGCTCTCTGACACATCTATCCCCAGTGTGTTAGCTCTCTGACACATCTGTCCCCAGTGTGTTAGCTCTCTGACACATCTGTCCCCAGTGTGTTAGCTCTCTGACACATCTATCCCCAGTATGTTAGCTCTCTGACACATCTATCCCCAGTATGTTAGCTCTCTGACACATCTATCCCCAGTATGGTAGCTCTCTGACACATCTGTCCCCAGTGTGTTAGCTCTCTGACACATCTGTCCCCAGTATGTTAGCTCTCTGACACATCTGTCCCCAGTATGTTAGCTCTCTGACACATCTGTCCCCAGTATGTTAGCTCTCTGACACATCTGTCCCCAGTATGTTAGCTCTCTGACACATCTGTCCCCAGTATGGTAGCTCTCTGACACATCTGTCCCCAGTGTGTTAGCTCTCTGACACATCTGTCCCCAGTATGTTAGCTCTCTGACACATCTGTCCCCAGTATGTTAGCTCTCTGACACATCTGTCCCCAGTATGTTAGCTCTCTGACACATCTGTCCCCAGTATGTTAGCTCTCTGACACATCTGTCCCCAGTATGTTAGCTCTCTGACACATCTGTCCCCAGTATGTTAGCTCTCTGACACTTCTGTCCCCAGTATGTTAGCTCTCTGACACATCTGTCCCCAGTATTTTAGCTCTCTGACACATCTGTCCCCAGTATGGTAGCTCTCTGACACATCTGTCCACAGTATGTTAGCTCTCTGACACTTCTGTCCCCAGTATGTTAGTTCTCTGACACATCTGTCCCCAGTATGTTAGCTCTCTGACACATCTGTCCCCAGTATGTTAGCTCTCTGACACATCTGTCCCCAGTATGTTAGCTCTCTGACACATCTGTCCCCAGTATGTTAGCTCTCTGACACATCTGTCCCCAGTATGTTAGCTCTCTGACACATCTGTCCCCAGTATGGTAGCTCTCTGACACATCTGTCCCCAGTATGTTAGCTCTCTGACACATCTGTCCCCAGTATGGTAGCTCTCTGACACATCTGTCCCCAGTATGTTAGCTCTCTGACACTTCTGTCCCCAGTATGTTAGTTCTCTGACACATCTGTCCCCAGTATGTTAGCTCTCTGACACATCTGTCCCCAGTATGTTAGCTCTCTGACACATCTGTCCCCAGTATGTTAGCTCTCTGACACATCTGTCCCCAGTATGTTAGCTCTCTGACACATCTGTCCCCAGTATGTTAGCTCTCTGACACATCTGTCCCCAGTATGTTAGCTCTCTGACACATCTGTCCCCAGTATGTTAGCTCTCTGACACATCTGTCCCCAGTATGTTAGCTCTCTGACACATCTGTCCCCAGTATGGTAGCTCTCTGACACATCTGTCCCCAGTATGGTAGCTCTCCAGGAAACAGGTTGGAGACTTCTGCTGTCAGTGTGATGTGTTCAGTATGTGTTGTGTTGTGTGTTCAGTGTGTGTTTTTTGTCCAGTGTTGTGTGTTCAGTGTTGTATGTTCAGTATGTTTTGTGTGTTCAGTGTGTGTTGTGTGTTCAGTATGTGTTGTGTGTTCAGTGTGTGTTGTATGTTCAGTGTTGTGTGTTCAGTGTGTGTTGTGTGTTCAGTGTTGTGTGTTCAGTATGTTTTGTGTGTTCAGTGTTGTGTGTGTTGTGTGTTTAGTATGTTTTGTGTGGTCAGTGTTGTGTGTTCAGTATGTGTTGTGTGTTCAGTGTGTGTTGTGTGTTCAGTGTGTTCAGTATGCTTTGTGTGTTCAGTATGCTTTGTGTGTTCAGTATGCTGTGTTCAGTGTTGTGTGTTCAGTGTGTGTGTTGTGTGTTCAGGTCCCCTTTGAGCCCCCTCAGAAGAGGAGGAGAGCGCCCCCTGCTGACCCTGCTCTGTCTGTGTCCATCTGTGGAAACACTGCAGCTGTCGGAACATCAGGACACATCACACTGTACAGCCTGGACTCAGGTGTGTGTGTGTGTGTGTGTGCGTGTTCTGTGTGTGGGTGTGTGTGTGTGCGTGTCTGTGTGTCTGTGTGTGTGTCTGTGTGTGTGTGTTCTGTGTGTGGGTGTGTGTGTGTGCGTGTCTGTGTGTCTGTGTGTGTGTGTTCTGTGTGTGGGTGTGTGTGTGTGCGTGTCTGTGTGTCTGTGTGTGTCTGTGTCTGTGTGTCTGTGTGTGTGTGTGCGTGTCCAGAAGAACCTAGATACAAACGGTGAAGACGAGAGGGGATTGGACCATGGATCTATTTTAGGGCTGTCAAAATTATCGCGTTAACGCACATTAATTAATTTTTTTCATTAGTGGCGTTAAGAACTATTAACGCATTTGACGCATGCCCATGCGTCCCATAATAACACTCAGAATGCCGCGGACACATGTGTGTGTAAGACGGGGACAGAGCAGGTCTCTGGGAGTGACCGCGGGGCACTTGTTGTTTCCTGTATGAACTCTGCATGATGAGCCGCGGGCGCCACAGCGCTCTGGACCGTTCCCACTTCCAGCGGCTGTGGTCACGGTGAACGGCGCTGCGTAATGGGATCATATCCAAGACCACGCACAGAACTATTACAGAACTATTCTCTAGTGTGCGTACGTGTCTTTGCGTAACCGATGCACACCATATGTACAGCGCTGAAGCTGGACTGCGGAGCCTCAGTCTCCTCCGTGTCTTCTCCCGAAGTGCACTCGCTAAATTAAAGCTGAGGTACCTAATTTTCCTTTCGACCATCAGTTCATGTTAGTTGTGCAAAAAAAAGTAATGGTGTGAGAAAATGAAACCGATTTAATGACATTCTGCTTCAGACTGTTTCTAAATGTCCCTCATCTGTAACAAACAATGGTTTTGGTCTGAGTCTAAACAAAGACAGAAAGTTAATAATGTTAATTCCATTTTATATGGATTTATTGTTATAACAAACAAATACAGTACATATGTTCACTAAGCTGTCATTTATCTTTCCATTCAAACAACCATTTACAGAAAAATATGGCATAATTTTGCCAATAGTTTGAAATGTGATTAATTACGATTAATTAATTTTCAAGCTGTAATTAACTCGATTTACAAAATTAATCGTTTGACAGCCCTAATCTATTATAATAACTGGATAGAGTATTACCCATAGACTGTATATACAGTGCCTTGCGAAAGTATTCGGCCCCCTTGAACCTTTCAACATTTCGCCACATTTCAGGCTTCAAACATAAAGATATAAAATTAAAATTTTTTGTCATGAATCAACAACAAGTGGGACACAATCGTGAAGTGGAACGAAATTTATTGGATAATTTAAAACAATTTAACAAATACAAAACTGAAAAGTGGGGCGTGCAATATTATTGGGCCCCTTTACTTTCAGTGCAGCAAACTCAGTCCAGAAGTTCAGTGAGGATCTTTGAATGATCCAATGTTGTCCTAAATGACTGATGATGATAAATAGAATGCACCTGTGTGTAATCAAGTCTCCGTATAAATGCACCTGCTCTTTGATAGTCTCAGGGTTCTGTTTAAAGCACAGAGAGAACCATGAAGACAAAGGAACACACCAGGCAGGTCCGAGATACTGTTGTGGAGAAGTTTAAAGCTGGATTTGGATACAAAAAGATTTCCCAAGCTTTAAACATCTCAAGGAGCATTGTGCAAGCAATTATATTGAAATGGAAGGAGTATCAGACCACTGCAAATCTACCAAGACCCGGCTGTCCCTCCAAACTTTCATCTCAAACAAGGAGAAGACTGATCTGAGATGCAGCCAAGAGGCCCATGATCACTCTGGATGAACTGCAGATAACTACAGCTGAGGTGGGAGAGTCTGTCCATAGGACAACAATCAGTCGTGCACTGCACAAATCTGGCCTTTATGGAAGAGTGGCAAGAAGAAAGCAATTTCTCAAAGATATCCATAAAAAGTCTCGTTTAAAGTTTGCCACAAGCCACCTGGGAGACACACCAAACATGTGGAAGAAGGTGCTCTGGTCAGATGAAACCAAAATCGAACTTTTTGGCCACAATGCAAAACGATATGTTTGGCGTAAAAGCAACACAGCTCATCACCCTGAACACACCATCCCCACTGTCAAACATGGTGGTGGCAGCATCATGCTTTGGGCCTGCTTTTCTTCAGCAGGGACAGGGAAGATGGCTAAAATTGATGGGAAGATGGATGGAGCCAAATACAGGACCATTCTGGAAGAAAACCTGTTGGAGTCTGCAAAAGACCTGAGACTGGGACGGAGATTTATCTTCCAACAGGACAATGATCCAAAACATAAAGCCAAATCTACAATGGAATGGTTCACAAATAGACGTATCCAGGTGTTAGAATGGCCAAGTCAAAGTCCAGACCTGAATCCAATCGAGAATCTGTGGAAAGAGCTGAAGACTGCTGTTCACAAACGCTCTCCATCCAACCTCACTGAGCTCCAGCTGTTTTGCAAGGAAGAATGGGCAAGAATTCCAGTCTCTCGATGTGCAAAACTGATAGAGACATACCCCAAGTGACTTGCAGCTGTAATTGCAGCAAAAGGTGGCACTACAAAGTATTAGCGCAAGGGGCCGAATAATATTGCACGCCCCACTTTTCAGTTTTTATTTGTGAAAAAAGTTTAAATTATCCAATCAATTTCGTTCCACTTCACGATTGTGTCCCACTTGTTGTTGATTCTTGACAAAAAATGTAATTTTTATATCTTTATGTTTGAAGCCTGAAATGTGGCAAAATGTTGAAAGGTTCAAGGGGGCCGAATACTTTCGCAAGGCACTGTTTTAATGGACAGAGTCACGCCTATCTGCGCCGCTCTAACTAATGGGCCAAAAAATGTGCTCTACTGGAGCTATCCAAAATGGCCGCGAGTGGTCCCGCCCACAAGAAAATTGTGAAAAAACACATCTGTGCATGTGTCAGCCGGAGAGAGCTCCATTCATTTAAACGAGTGACTTCTAAAGTCCACAGCGACTAAACTAGACTGGTCCAGAACACTCAGCATTGACACACATGTGGAACGGAGCTTTGGGCCAAGAGACAACTTTAGGTCCATCCTGTAAAGACGTTTTTGAGAGGTCTGCTAACGCTATATGTTAGCATTGGCTAATTCTTCTTCTGGGTCCACCCCCACAGGCCTGGGGTGGTACTGCAGCATGTCAGCGCACCTCATTTTGGACACTTTTGAGCTGGGACCCTCCTCACTGGTATTACCATGGATCAGCCTGAGGGGGCGTGGTCAGTCTGAGGGGGCGTGGTCTGTCTGAGGGGGCGTGGTCTGCATGAGGAGGCGTGGTCTGCCTGAGGGGGCGTGGTCTGCCTGAGGGGGCGTGGTCTGCCTGAGGAGAAATGTGCCAAACAGCTTCTTCTGTCCTCGCTTTAACTAAAGAAAAATAATTTAAAGTGTTTTTTGTTGTTGTTGTAGGAGAAACCCTCTGGACGTCTGAGGACTTTCCCTTCTCTGCCCACTGTCTGCTCTGGGTCTCTGAGGACCAGGATCAGGACCAAGACCAGGACCAGAAACAAGACCAGGACCAGGATCAGGAACAGGACCAGGAACAGGACCAGGAACAGGACCAGGACCAGGAACAGGACCAGGAACAGGACCAGGATCAAAACCAGATGGAGGTTCAGAGTGAGAACCAGGGTGAGGAACAGGGTGAGGACCAGAGTGAGGACCAGAGTGAGAACCCGAAAGAGGACCAGACCCAGCCTCAGTCCAAGCCCTTGGTGCAGCTGCTGGTCTCTGGAGCGCAGGACCGGCGTGTGAGAGTCTGGAGACAACGGGATGAAGAAGAAGGACCTACGGGAGGCCTGGAGGTGGCGGCCATTTTGGATTTCCACCAGGGTCCGGTTCTGGCTTTGGCAAAAAATAACACTTACCTGGCAACCGCTTCAGGTGAGGAGAGACGGGGCTGCGTCTGAAATCATTGCAGATTATCCTATATATTTCTTCCCATGATTGTGTTTTTTAGCATAATAAAGAAGCTAGTTTAAAATCTCTAGCTTTAGCATAATAAAGAAGCTATTTTAAAATCTCTAGCTTTAGCATAATAAAGAAGCTAGTTTAAAATCTCTAGCTTTAGCATAATAAAGAAGCTAGTTTAAAATCTATAGCTTTAGCATAATAAAGAAGCTAGTTTAAAATCTCTAGCTTTAGCATAATAAAGAAGCTAGTTTAAAATCTCTCTCATAATAAAGAAGCTAGTTTAAAATCTCTAGCTTTAGCATAATAAAGAAGCTAGCCTAAAATCTCTAGCTTTAGCATAATAAAGAAACAAGTGTAAAATCTAGCTTTAGCATATCTAAGAGGTGAGTATAAATTCTGTATATTCTAGTGCAGGAATATATAGTTGTATATTTACATCTGTACATGTTAGCATGTTAGCATGTTAGCAGTGACATATACAGTGCCTTGCGAAAGTATTCGGCCCCCTTGAACCTTTCAACATTTCGCCACATTTCAGGCTTCAAACATAAAGATATAAAATTTTAATTTTTTGTCATGAATCAACAACAGGTGGGACACAATCGTGAAGTGGAACGAAATGTATTGGATAATTTAAACTTTTTTAACAAATAAAAAACTGAAAAGTGGGGCGTGCAATATTATTGGGCCCCTTTACTTTCAGTGCAGCAAACTCAGTCCAGAAGTTCAGTGAGGATCTTTGAATGATCCAATGTTGTCCTAAATGACTGATGATGATAAATAGAATGCACCTGTGTGTAATCAAGTCTCCGTATAAATGCACCTGCTCTTTGATAGTCTCAGGGTTCTGTTTAAAGCACAGAGAGAACCATGAAGACAAAGGAACACACCAGGCAGGTCCGAGATACTGTTGTGGAGAAGTTTAAAGCCGGATTTGGATACAAAAAGATTTCCCAAGCTTTAAACATCTCACGGAGCACTGTGCAAGCAATTATATTGAAATGGAAGGAGTATCAGACCACTGCAAATCTACCAAGACCCGGCCGTCCCTCCAAACTTTCATCTCAAACAAGGAGAAGACTGATCAGAGATGCAGCCAAGAGGCCCATGATCACTCTGGATGAACTGCAGATAACTACAGCTGAGGTGGGGATGGTGTGTTCAGGGTGATGAGCTGTGTTGCTTTTACTCCAAACAAATCGTTTTGCATTGTGGCCAAAAAGTTAGATTTTGGTTTCATCTGACCAGAGCACCTTCTTCCACATGTTTGGTGTGTCTCCCAGGTGGCTTGTGGCAAACTTTAAACCAGACTTTTTATGGATATCTTTGAGAAATGGCTTTCTTCTTGCCACTCTTCCATAAAGGCCAGATTTGTGCAGTGCACGACTGATTGTTGTCCTATGGACAGACTCTCCCACCTCAGCTGTAGTTATCTGCAGTTCATCCAGAGTGATCATGGGCCTCTTGGCTGCATCTCTGATCAGTCTTCTCCTTGTTTGAGATGAAAGTTTGGAGGGACGGCCGGGTCTTGGTAGATTTGCAGTGGTCTGATACTCCTTCCATTTCAATATAATTGCTTGCACAGTGCTCCTTGAGATGTTTAAAGCTTGGGAAATCTTTTTGTATCCAAATCCGGCTTTAAACTTCTCCACAACAGTATCTCGGACCTGCCTGGTGTGTTCCTTTGTGTTCATGGTTCTCTCTGTGCTTCAAACAGAACCCTGAGACTATCAAAGAGCAGGTGCATTTATACGGAGACTTGATTACACACAGGTGCATTCTATTTATCATCATCAGTCATTTAGGACAACATTGGATCATTCAAAGATCCTCACTGAACTTCTGGACTGAGTTTGCTGCACTGAAAGTAAAGGGGCCCAATAATATTGCACGCCCCACTTTTCAGTTTTTTATTTGTTAAAAAAGTTTAAATTATCCAATAAATTTCGTTCCACTTCACGATTGTGTCCCACCTGTTGTTGATTCATGACAAAAAAAATAAATTTTATATCTTTATGTTTGAAGACTGAAATGTGGCGAAAGGTTCAAGGGGGCCAAATACTTTCGCAAGGCACTGTATATTGCACATTCTGACATCATTGGTCTGTGTCTCCTGTAGATGACGGCAGCGTGGCCTTGTGGCTCCTCTCTGACCTCCTCCTCTCTGCACCTCCTCACTCTGCACCTCCTCACTCTGCACCTCCTCACTCTGCACCTCCTCACTCTGTGCTCCGAGCTCACAGTCGAGGAGTCTCCTGCCTCAGCTTCAGCCCAAAGGGAGACCAGCTGCTGTCCGGAGGGAAAGACCAGGTCTGTCCTGAGACTGTGACATCACCACAGTGTGACATCACCACAGTGTGACATCACCACAGTGTTAGCCTTAAAACAGAAGAGGCCTTTGTGAACATAAGTTGGAGCCAGATTCCTTATATGGGCATTTGTTCTGATGGCGTTAGCTTCATACTGTAACCGGGGCAGACGTGTTGCTAGGACGGTTGCTAAGAGAAACTGAATGAAGGCCTCTCATTGGTCAATCCTTATTTTCTTTGAAAATCCAGATATGAGCCATATATCACGATATAAACATCAGGATCAGAGAGAGCCATAAACCGCAGATTTAAGACCAAAATGGGAATTGTTAATAAACGGCTGTAGACCCAGGACTGAGGCTGTAGACCCAGGACTGAGGCTGCAGACCCAGGACTGAGGCTGTAGACCCAGGACTGAGGCTGTAGACCCAGGACTGAGGCTGCAGACCCAGGACTGAGGCTGTAGACCCAGGACTGAGGCTGTAGACCCAGGACTGAGGCTGTAGACCCAGGACTGAGGCTGTAGACCCAGGACTGAGACTGTAGACCCAGGACTGAGGCTGTAGACCCAGGACTGAGACTGTAGACCCAGGACTGAGGCTGCAGACCCAGGACTGAGGCTGTAGACCCAGGACTGAGGCTCCTGGACGTGGATGAGGAGGTCCACAGCAGGAGCTTGGTTCCAGTCTTTCTGGGTCTCATTCCGGTTCTGTGTGATTCTCTCCTCAGGCCTTGATATTATGGGATGTGGGCGAGACTCCGGTTCTGTCCAAGTCTCTTCTTCACTGTCACAGAGACTGGATCACGGGCGTGGCCTGGACCCAGGACTGCGTGGTGAGTGCACGTCACATGTCTGTCGTTACTGGATGAATAACGACATTAGTATTTAGAGAGTACTGCCATATTTGGGCCACAATTCAGTATACGGGGATCAAGAGTCCCGAGATTCCGGCTCGACCGCACGGCATTGTGGGTAGTTTTCTAAAAAAAAAGTGGGCACCAAATCACGCTCTCCTATCAGATTACCTGTCGTGAGCGTGATCTCTCTTGTTTCCAGCCCATCGATGGTTTTAATCGCTACAAAAATGACCAATATCAGACATTTAGAAGGTTAGGTAAAGATTTTTCCATGTAACAAAAAAAGCAATGCATTATTTCCTTGTAGTTTTAGACGTAAACACAACAGACTGACTAGAGCTACTACTCTACTGCACCTCTCTCTACTGCACCTCTCTCTACTGCACACCTCTCTCTACCGCACCTCTCTCTACTGCACCTCTCTCTACTGCACACCTCTCTCTACTGCACCTCTCTCTACTGCACACCTCTCTCTACTGCACCTCTCTCTACTGCACACCTCTCTACTGCACCTCTCTATACTGCACACCTCTCTATACTGCACACCTCTCTATACTGCACACCTCTCTATACTGCACCTCTCTATACTGCACAGACCTCTCTATACTGCACCTCTCTATACTGCACCTCTCTCTACTGCACCTCTCTCTACTGCACCTCTCTCTACTGCACACCTCTCTCTACTGCACCTCTCTCTACTGCACCTCTATACTGCACACCTCTCTCTACTGCACCTCTCTCTACTGCACACCTCTCTCTACTGCACCTCTCTCTACTGCACACCTCTCTCTACTGCACCTCTCATGCTGCACCTCTCTATACTGCACCTCTCTATACTGCACACGTCTCTATACTTCACCTCTCTCTACTGCACCTCTCTATACTGCACACCTCTCTGTACTGCACACCTCTCTGTACTGCACACCTCTCTGTACTGCACACCCTCTGACTGCACACCCTCATACTGCACACCTCTTATACTGCACACCTCTCTACTGCACACCTCTCTGTACTGCACACCTCTCTCTACTGCACCTCTCTCTACTGCACCTCTCTATACTGCACCTCTCTATACTGCACCTCTCTCTACTGCACCTCTCTATACTGCACCTCTCTCTATACTGCACCTCTCTCTATACTGCACACCTCTCTACTGCACACCTCTCTATACTGCACCTCTCTATACTGCACCTCTCTATACTGCACACCTCTCTCTACTGCACCTCTCTCTACTGCACCTCTCTCTACTGCACCTCTCTCTATACTGCACCTCTCTCTACTGCACCTCTCTGTACTGCACACCTCTCTGTACTGCACACCTCTATGTACTGCACACCTCTCTCTACTGCACACCTCTCTCTACTGCACCTCTCTCTACTGCACCTCTCTCTATACTGCACCTCTCTCTACTGCACCTCTCTGTACTGCACACCTCTCTGTACTGCACACCTCTCTGTACTGCACACCTCTCTCTACTGCACCTCTCTCTACTGCACCTCTCTGTACTGCACACCTCTCTGTACTGCACACCTCTCTATACTGCACACCTCTCTATACTGCACCTCTCTATACTGCACACACCTCTCTTTACTGCACACCTCTCTATACTGCACCTCTCTATACTGCACACCTCTCTCTACTGCACCTCTCTATACTGCACACCTCTCTCTACTGCACCTCTCTATACTGCACACCTCTCTGTACTGCACACCTCTCTATACTGCACACCTCTCTGTACTGCACACCTCTCTCTACTGCACCTCTCTCTACTGCACACCTCTCTATACTGCACCTCTCTATACTGCACCTCTCTATACTGCACACCTCTCTATACTGCACCTCTCTATACTGCACACCTCTCTCTACTGCATCTCTCTCTACTGCACACCTCTCTACTGCACCTCTCTATACTGCACACCTCTCTATACTGCACACCTCTCTATACTGCACACCTCTCTATACTGCACACCTCTCTATACTGCACACCTCTTTATACTACACCTCTCTATACTGCACCTCTCTCTACTGCACCTCTCTCTACTGCACCTCTCTCTACTGCACACCTCTCTGTACTGCACACCTCTCTGTACTGCACACCTCTCTCTACTGCACCTCTCTCTACTGCACCTCTCTCTACTGCACCTCTCTCTATACTGCACCTCTCTCTACTGCACCTCTCTGTACTGCACACCTCTCTGTACTGCACACCTCTCTGTACTGCACACCTCTCTCTACTGCACCTCTCTCTACTGCACCTCTCTGTACTGCACACCTCTCTGTACTGCACACCTCTCTATACTGCACACCTCTCTATACTGCACCTCTCTATACTGCACACCTCTCTTTACTGCACACCTCTCTATACTGCACCTCTCTATACTGCACACCTCTCTCTACTGCACCTCTCTATACTGCACACCTCTCTCTACTGCACCTCTCTATACTGCACACCTCTCTGTACTGCACACCTCTCTATACTGCACACCTCTCTGTACTGCACACCTCTCTCTACTGCACCTCTCTCTACTGCACACCTCTCTATACTGCACCTCTCTATACTGCACCTCTCTATACTGCACACACCTCTCTATACTGCACACCTCTCTCTACTGCACACCTCTCTATACTGCACACCTCTCTATACTGCACCTCTCTATACTGCACACCTCTCTACTGCACCTCTCTCTACTGCACACCTCTCTATACTGCACCTCTCTATACTGCACCTCTCTCTACTGCACACCTCTCTCTACTGCACCTCTCTATACTGCACACCTCTCTCTACTGCACCTCTCTCTACTGCACACCTCTCTATACTGCACACCTCTCTGTACTGCACACCTCTCTATACTGCACACCTCTCTGTACTGCACACCTCTCTGTACTGCACACCTCTCTGTACTGCACACCTCTCTGTACTGCACACCTCTCTATACTGCACCTCTCTCTACTGCACCTCTCTATACCGCACACCTCTCTATACTGCACACCTCTATACTGCACCTCTCTCTACTGCACACACCTCTCTCTACTGCACACCTCTCTATACTGCACACCTCTATACTGCACCTCTCTATACTGCACCTCTCTATACTGCACACCTCTCTATACTGCACCTCTCTCTACTGCACCTCTCTATACTGCACCTCTCTATACTGCACACACCTCTCTCTACTGCACACCTCTCTATACTGCACCTCTCTATACTGCACACCTCTCTATACTGCACACCTCTATACTGCACCTCTCTATACTGCACCTCTCTCTACTGCACACACCTCTCTCTACTGCACACCTCTCTGTACTGCACACACCTCTCTATACTACACCTCTCTGTACTGCACACACCTCTCTGTACTGCACCTCTCTGTACAGCTGTGGGTAAGTTTATAAAGCTCGTGTAAGTATTTGATCCTGACGATAGCAGCTTATGCTACTAACGAGGATGTGTTTAAAACTAAAACCACAAGAATAAAAATTCATTGCTTTTTTTGTTACATGAAAAAATCTTAACTTTCTAAATGTCTGATATTTGGTCATTTTTGTAGCGATTAAAACAATTGATGGGCTGGAAACAAGAGAGATCACGCTCACGACAGGTAATGGGGGTTGGCGAGCTCCTGGATGGAGCTACCTGAAAGGGGGTTGGCGAGCTCCTGGATGAAGCTACCTGAAAGGGGGTTGGTGAGCTCCTGGATGGAGCTACCTGAAAGGGGGTTGGTGAGCTCCTGGATGGAGCTACCTGAAAGGAGGTTGGCGAGCTCCTGGATGGAGCTACCTGAAAGGGGGTTGGCGAGCTCCTGGATGGAGCTACCTGAAAGGGGGTTGGTGAGCTCCTGGATGGAGCTACCTGAAAGGAGGTTGGCGAGCTCCTGGATGGAGCTACCTGAAAGGAGGTTGGCGAGCTACTGGATAGTGCTGCTACCAGAGCTCTCCAGCAGGGGGCTCTATATGCAGCACTAACAATCTGTGTTTTTAAAGTGGAATTTCTCACCCGAGTCTGGCCCGAGTCTGGCCCGAGTCTGGCCCGAGTCTGGCCCGAGTCTGGCCCGAGTCTGGCCCGAGTCTGGCCCGAGTCTGGCCCGAGTCTGGCCCGAGTCTAACCCGAGTCTAACCCGAGTCTAACCCGAGTCTAACCCGAGTCTAACCCGAGTCTAACCCGAGTCTGGCCCGAGTCTGGCCCGAGTCTGGCCCGAGTCTGGCCCGAGTCTGGCCCGAGTCTGGCCCGAGTCTGGCCCGAGTCTGGCCCGAGTCTGGCCCGAGTGCTTCCGTGTGCTGAAGTAAATGACATAAACAGTTTCTAAAGCACTTGTCCTTGTTTCCAGGTGAGCTCCTCAAACGACGGCAGACTTTGTTTTTGGGATTTAGAGTCTGGGAAAAGTCTGAAGGAATTCTGCTGGACCAGTCCCCTGACCTCCGTCTGTGCTCAGGTCAGTTCTCTCTCTGCTTCTCTTCTGCTACGACTTATATATATATATATATATGTATATTATATATATATATATAAGCGGGCCTCCGTCTGGGGCCCGATCCGTCGGGGGTCCGCTCCGTCGGGGTCCGCTCCGTCGGGGTCCGCTCCGTCGGGGTCCGCTCCGTCGGGGTCCGCTCCGTCGGGGTCCGCTCCGTCGGGGTCCGCTCCGTCGGGGCCCGCTCCGTCGGGGCCCGCTCCGTCGGGGTCCGCTCCGTCGGGGGCCGCTCCGTCGGGGGCCGCTCCGTCGGGGGCCGCTCCGTCGGGGTCCGCTCCGTCGGGGCCCGCTCCGTCGGGGTCCGCTCCGTCGGGGGCCGCTCCGTCGGGGGCCGCTCCGTCGGGGGCCGCTCCGTCAGGGCCGGCTCCGTTGGGGTCCGCTCTGTCTGGGTCCGCCCCGTCGGGGTCCGCTTCGTCTGGGTCCGCTCCGTCGGGGCCCGCTCCGTCGGGGTCCGCTCCGTCGGGGGCCGCTCCGTCGGGGGCCGCTCCGTCGGGGGCCGCTCCGTCAGGGCCGGCTCCGTTGGGGTCCGCTCTGTCTGGGTCCGCCCCGTCGGGGTCCGCTTCGTCTGGGTCCGCTCTGTCTGGGTCCGCTCTGTCTGGGTCCGCTCTGTCTGGGTCCGCTCCGTCGGGGGCCGCTCCGTCAGGGCCGGCTCCGTTGGGGTCCGCTCTGTCTGGGTCCGCCCCGTCGGGGTCCGCTTCGTCTGGGTCCGCTCTGTCTGGGTCCGCTCTGTCTGGGTCCGCCCCGTCGGGGTCCGCTTCGTCTGGGTCCGCTCTGTCTGGGTCCGCTCCGTCGGGGTCCGCTCTGTCAGGGACCTCTGTCTGGGTCCGCTCTGTCTGGGTCCGCTCTGTCTGGGTCCGCCCCGTCGGGGTCCGCTTCGTCTGGGTCCGCCCCGTCTGGGTCCGCCCCGTCTGGGTCCGCTCTATCTGGGTCCGCTCTGTCGGGGTCCGCTTCGTCGGGGTCCGCTTCGTCTGGGTCCGCCCCGTCTGGGTCCGCCCCGTCTGGGTCCGCCCCGTCTGGGTCCGCTCTATCTGGGTCCGCTCTGTCTGGGTCCGCAGTGTAAGGGATGAGTTTAAGAATTGGATTCAACCACCAAATGTAACGAGTAGCGGGTGGCGAGAAATGTGAACCATGGAGTCCCGGGCAGAACCATGGAGTCCCGGACAGAACCATGGAGTCCCGGGAAGAACCATGGAGTCCCGGACAGAACCATGGAGTCCCGGGCAGAACCATGGAGTCCCGGGCAGAACCATGGAGTCCCGGACAGAACCATGGAGTCCCGGGAAGAACCATGGAGTCCCGGACAGAACCATGGAGTCCCGGGCAGAACCATGGAGTCCCGGGCAGAACCATGGAGTCCCGGACAGAACCATGGAGTCCCGGACAGAACCATGGAGTCCCGGGAAGAACCATGGAGTCCCGGGCTGAACCATGGAGTCCCGGACAGAACCATGGAGTCCCGGACAGAACCATGGAGTCCCGGACAGAACCATGGAGTCCCGGACAGAACCATGGAGTCCCGGGCGGAACCATGGAGTCCCGGGCGGAACCATGGAGTCCCGGGCGGAACCATGGAGTCCCGGGCGGAACCATGGAGTCCCGGACAGAACCATGGAGTCCCGGACAGAACCATGGAGTCCCGGACAGAACCATGGAGTCCCGGACAGAACCATGGAGTCCCGGGCGGAACCATGGAGTCCCGGGCGGAACCATGGAGT
The DNA here is from genome assembly GCA_964034765.1 of Knipowitschia caucasica. NCBI lineage: Eukaryota > Metazoa > Chordata > Actinopteri > Gobiiformes > Gobiidae > Knipowitschia > Knipowitschia caucasica. The sequence continues at coordinate 40,190,459 of OZ035836.1, forward strand.
CCCGGACAGAACCATGGAGTCCCGGACAGAACCATGGAGTCCCGGACAGAACCATGGAGTCCCGGACAGAACCATGGAGTCCCGGACAGAACCATGGAGTCCCGGACAGAACCATGGAGTCCCGGGCAGAACCATGGAGTCCCGGGCAGAACCATGGAGTCCCGGACAGAACCATGGAGTCCCGGGCAGAACCATGGAGTCCCGGGCAGAACCATGGAGTCCCGGACAGAACCATCTCCTGTGTCTCTTGCGAAGCGCAAAACTCCTGAATTTAAAGCTCGGATACCTACATTTTCCCCATGCATTAAAAATGCATGTTATTTGTGCAAAAAGTAAAATGTTGTGAACAAATCAAACACACAGCAGGGCATTTAATCATTATTGTTCACACATAAGAGCCCTCTGAGTCATTATTTGACTTTTTGGGCTGAGAGTGGATTTTTGTATGTTTTTTCCCACAGTTAGTGCCACTTTATTCCCAAACTCTTGTGAACTCATTGTATTGAGCGATATTAAACCAAGATTAATGTCAAGGCCTGATTACTTTGATAAGAATGACTTTATTGTAAATACAGGATACAGAGGATATATTTTTACATTTTCTCCTGGTTCTGTTCCAAAAGAGTTTCTCAATGAAAAAAGTGCCTTGGCTCAAAAAAGGTTGAAAAACACTGATTTACATGATATCATTAGAGCTCTCTCTGGTCTCTCTCTGGTCTCTCTCTGGTCTCTCTCTGGTCTCTCTCTGGTCTCACTCTAGTCTCTCTCTGGTCTGTCTCTGGTCTCTCTCTGGTCTCTCTCTGGTCTCTCTCTGGTCTCTCTCTCTGGGGTCTCTCTCTCTGGTCTCTCTCTGGTCTCTCTCTGGTCTCTCTCTGGTCTCTCTCTGGTCTCTCTCTGGTCTCACTCTGGGCTCACTCTGGTCTCTCTCTGGTCTCTCTCTGGTCTCACTCTGGTCTCTCTCTGGTCTCACTCTGGTCTCTCTCTGGTCTCTCTCTGGTCTCACTCTGGGCTCACTCTGGTCTCACTCTGGTCTCTCTCTGGTCTCTCTCTGGTCTCTCTCTGGTCTCTCTCTGGTCTCACTCTAGTCTCTCTCTGGTCTCTCTCTGGTCTCTCTCTGGTCTCTCTATGGTCTCTCTCTGGTCTCTCTCTGGTCTCTCTATGGTCTCTCTCTGGTCTCACTCTGGTCTCCCTCTGGTCTCTCTCTGGTCTCTCTCTGGTCTCACTCTGGTCTCCCTCTGGTCTCTCTCTGGTCTCTCTGGTCTCCCTCTGGTCTCTCTATGGTTTCTCTCTGGTCTCCCTCTGGTCTTTCTCTGGTCTCACTCTGGTCTCTCTCTGGTCTCACTCTGGTCTCACTCTGGTCTCACTCTGGTCTCTCTCTGGTCTCTCTCTGGTCTCTCTCTGGTCTCTCTCTGGTCTCTCTCTGGTCTCCCTCTGGTCTCACTCTGGTCTCTCTCCAGGGTGTGTATGTCACTGCCTCCTGCTCTGATGGAGGACTCCACGTCTGGAACTGGGACTCTGCTGTAGAAGTCTGTCACATCTGTGCTCATCAGGAGACCATCCACACCTGTGCTCTGCTCACAGGTACACACACACACACACACACACACAGATACACACACACACACACACACATACAGATACACACACACACACACACACATACAGATACACACACACACACACACATACAGATACAGATACACACACACACACACACATACAGATACACACACACACATACAGACACACATAGACACACACAGACACAGACACACACACACACATACAGATACAGACACACACACACATACAGACACACACAATCATAGATGTACCTGTGCTCACAGATGGGAAAGACTCTGACCCTGAGGACCTCACTGTGGTCACGGCTTCAGACGACGGAACTGTGAGAGTCTGGAACCCACTGCAGGTCTGTCCCTGTGCTCTCTGAAACATACTCTACTGTCCCTGTGCTCGCTGAAACATACTCTAGTGTCCCTGTGCTCACTGAAACATACTCTACTGTCCCTGTGCTCCCTGAAACACTGTCCCTGTGCTCGCTGAAACATACTCTACTGTCCCTGTGCTCCCTGAAACATACTCTACTGTCCCTGTGCTCCCTGAAACATACTCTACTGTCCCTGTGCTCCCTGAAACATACTCTACTGTCCCTGTGCTCGCTGAAACATACTCTACTGTCCCTGTGCTCGCTGAAACATACTCTACTGTCCCTGTGCTCCCTGAAACATACTCTACTGTCCCTGTGCTCGCTGAAACATACTCTACTGTCCCTGTGCTCCCTGAAACATACTGTACTATCCCTGTGCTCCCTGAAACATACTCTACTCTCCCTGTGCTCCCTGAAACATACACTACTGTCCCTGTGCTCACTGAAACATACTCTACTGTCCCTGTGCTCACTGAAACATACTCTACTGTCCCTGTGCTCCCTGAAACATACTCTACTGTCCCTGTGCTCCCTGAAACATACTCTACTGTCCCTGTGCTCGCTGAAACATACTCTACTGTCCCTGTGCTCGCTGAAACATACTCTACTCTACTGTCCCTGTGCTCGCTGAAACATACTCTACTGTCCCTGTGCTCCCTAAAACATACTCTACTGTCCCTGTGCTCGCTGAAACATACTCTACTGTCCCTGTGCTCCCTAAAACATATTCTACTGTCCCTGTGCTCCCCGAAACATACTCTACTGTCCCTGTGCTCGCTGAAACATACTCTAGTGTCCCTGTGCTCACTGAAACATACTCTACTGTCCCTGTGCTCCCTGAAACACTGTCCCTGTGCTTGCTGAAACATACTCTACCGTCCCTGTGCTCCCTGAAACATACTCTACTGTCCCTGTGCTTGCTGAAACATACTCTACTGTCCCTGTGCTCCCTGAAACATACTGTACTATCCCTGTGCTCCCTGAAACATACTCTACTCTACTGTCCCTGTGCTCCCTGAAACATACACTACTGTCCCTGTGCTCACTGAAACATACTCTACTGTCCCTGTGCTCACTGAAACATACTCTACTGTCCCTGTGCTCCCTGAAACATACTGTACTATCCCTGTGCTCCCTGAAACATACTCTACTCTACTGTCCCTGTGCTCCCTGAAACATACACTACTGTCCCTGTGCTCCCTGAAACATACTCTACTGTCCCTGTGCTCCCTGAAACATACTCTACTGTCCCTGTGCTCCCTGAAACATACTCTACTGTCCCTGTGCTCGCTGAAACATACTCTAGTGTCCCTGTGCTCCCTGAAACATACTCTACTGTCTCTGTGCTCCCTGAAACATACTCTACTGTCCCTGTGCTCGCTGAAACATACTCTAGTGTCCCTGTGCTCCCTGAAACATACTCTACTGTCCCTGTGCTCCCTGAAACATACTCTACTGTCCCTGTGCTCGCTGAAACATACTCTAGTGTCCCTGTGCTCCCTGAAACATACTCTACTGTCCCTGTGCTCCCTGAAACATACTCTACTGTCCCTGTGCTCCCTGAAACATACTCTACTGTCCCTGTGCTCCCTGAAACATACTCTACTGTCCCTGTGCCCCCTGAAACATACTCTACTGTCCCTGTGCTCGCTGAAACATACTCTAGTGTCCCTGTGCTCCCTGAAACATACTCTACTGTCCCTGTGCTTGCTGAAACATACTCTACTCTCCCTGTGCTCGCTGAAACATACTCTACTGTCCCTGTGCTCACTGAAACATACTTTACTGTCCCTGTGCTCACTGAAACATACTCTACTGTCCCTGTGCTCACTGAAACATACTCTACTGTCCCTGTGCTCCCTGAAACACTGTCCCTGTGCTCGCTGAAATATACTCTACCGTCCCTGTGCTCGCTGAAACATTCTCTACTGTCCCTGTGCTCACTGAAACATACTCTACTCTACTGTCCCTGTGCTCCCTGAAACATACTCTACTCTACTGTCCCTGTGCTCCTTGAAACATACTCTACTGTCCCTGTGCTCCTTGAAACATACTCTACTGTCCCTGTGCTCGCTGAAACATACTCTACTGTCCCTGTGCTCGCTGAAACATACTCTACTGTCCCTGTGCTCGCTGAAACATACTCTACTCTACTGTCCCTGTGCTCGCTGAAACATACTCTACTGTCCCTGTGCTCCCTGAAACATATTCTACTGTCCCTGTGCTCCCTGAAACATACTCTGTCCCTCTGCTCGCTGAAACATACTCTACTGTCCCTGTGCTTGCTGAAACATACTCTACTGTCCCTGTGCTCCCTGAAACATACTCTACTGTCCCTGTGCTCCCTGAAACATACTCTACTGTCCCTGTGCTCCCTGAAACATACTCTACTGTCCCTGTGCTCCCTGAAACATAGTCTACTGTCCCTGTGCTCCCTGAAACATACCCTTACTGTCCCTGTGCTCCCTAAAACATACTCTACTGTCCCTGTGCTCGCTGAAACATACTCTACTGTCCCTGTGCTTGCTGAAACATACTCTACTCTCCCTGTGCTTGCTGAAACATACTCTACTCTCCCTGTGCTCACTGAAACATACTTTACTGTCCCTGTGCTCACTGAAACATACTCTACTGTCCCTGTGCTCACTGAAACATACTCTACTGTCCCTGTGATCGCTGAAACACTGTCCCTGTGCTCGCTGAAATATACTCTACCGTCCCTGTGCTCCCTGAAACATACTCTACTGTCCCTGTGCTCGCTGAAACATACTCTACTGTCCCTGTGCTCGCTGAAACATACTCTACTGTCCCTGTGCTCCTTGAAACATACTCTACTGTCCCTGTGCTCCCTGAAACATACTCTACTCTACTGTCCCTGTGCTCCCTGAAACATACTCTACTGTCCCTGTGCTCCTTGAAACATACTCTACTGTCCCTGTGCTCCTTGAAACATACTCTACTGTCCCTGTGCTCCTTGAAACATACTCTACTGTCCCTGTGCTCCTTGAAACATACTCTACTGTCCCTGTGCTCCTTGAAACATACTCTACTGTCCCTGTGCTCGCTGAAACATACTCTACTGTCCCTGTGCTCGCTGAAACATACTCTACTCTACTGTCCCTGTGCTCGCTGAAACATACTCTACTGTCCCTGTGGTCACTGAAACATATTTTACTGTCCCTGTGCTCGCTGAAACATACTCTACTCTACTGTCCCTGTGCTCGCTGAAACATACTCTACTGTCCCTGTGGTCACTGAAACATACTCTACTGTCCCTGTGCCCCCTGAAACATATTTTACTGTCCCTGTGCTCCCTGAAACATACTCTACTGTCCGTCTGCTCGCTGAAACATACTCTACTGTCCCTGTGCTCCCTGAAACATACTCTACTGTCCCTCTGCTCGCTGAAACATACTCTAATGTCCTTGTGCTCGCTGAAACATACTCTACTGTCCCTGTGCTCGCTGAAACATACTCTACTGTCCCTGTGCTCGCTGAAACATACTCTACTGTCCCTGTGCTCGCTGAAACATACTCTACTGTCCCTGTGCTCGCTGAAACATACTCTACTGTCCCTGTGCTCCCTGAAACATACTCTACTGTCCCTGTGCTCCCTGAAACATACTCTACTCTACTGTCCCTGTGCTCCCTGAAACATACTCTACTGTCCCTGTGCTCCTTGAAACATACTCTACTGTCCCTGTGCTCCTTGAAACATACTCTACTGTCCCTGTGCTCCTTGAAACATACTCTACTGTCCCTGTGCTCGCTGAAACATACTCTACTCTACTGTCCCTGTGCTCGCTGAAACATACTCTACTCTACCGTCCCTGTGCTCCCTGAAACATACTCTACTGTCCCTGTGCTCCTTGAAACATACTCTACTGTCCCTGTGCTCCTTGAAACATACTCTACTGTCCCTGTGCTCGCTGAAACATACTCTACTGTCCCTGTGCTCGCTGAAACATACTCTACTCTACTGTCCCTGTGCTCGCTGAAACATACTCTACTGTCCCTGTGGTCACTGAAACATATTTTACTGTCCCTGTGCTCCCTGAAACATACTCTACTGTCCCTGTGCTCGCTGAAACATACTCTACTCTACTGTCCCTGTGCTCACTGAAACATACTCTACTGTCCCTGTGCCCCCTGAAACATATTTTACTGTCCCTGTGCTCCCTGAAACATACTCTACTGTCCGTCTGCTCGCTGAAACATACTCTACTGTCCCTGTGCTCCCTGAAACATACTCTACTGTCCCTCTGCTCGCTGAAACATACTCTAATGTCCTTGTGCTCGCTGAAACATACTCTACTGTCCCTGTGCTCGCTGAAACATACTCTACTGTCCCTGTGCTCGCTGAAACATACTCTACTGTCCCTGTGCTCGCTGAAACATACTCTACTGTCCCTGTGCTCCCTGAAACATACTCTACTGTCCCTGTGCTCCCTGAAACATACTCTACTCTACTGTCCCTGTGCTCCCTGAAACATACTCTACTGTCCCTGTGCTCCCTGAAACATACTCTACTGTCCCTGTGCTCCTTGAAACATACTCTACTGTCCCTGTGCTCCTTGAAACATACTCTACTGTCCCTGTGCTCCTTGAAACATACTCTACTGTCCCTGTGCTCGCTGAAACATACTCTACTCTACTGTCCCTGTGCTCGCTGAAACATACTCTACTCTACCGTCCCTGTGCTCCCTGAAACATACTCTACTGTCCCTGTGCTCCTTGAAACATACTCTACTGTCCCTGTGCTCCTTGAAACATACTCTACTGTCCCTGTGCTCGCTGAAACATACTCTACTGTCCCTGTGCTCGCTGAAACATACTCTACTCTACTGTCCGTGTGCTCGCTGAAACATACTCTACTGTCCCTGTGGTCACTGAAACATATTTTACTGTCCCTGTGCTCCCTGAAACATACTCTACTGTCCCTGTGCTCACTGAAACATACTCTACTGTCCCTGTGCCCCCTGAAACATATTTTACTGTCCCTGTGCTCCCTGAAACATACTCTACTGTCCCTCTGCTCGCTGAAACATACTCTACTGTCCCTGTGCTCCCTGAAACATACTCTACTGTCCCTCTGCTCGCTCAAACATACTCTAATGTCCTTGTGCTCGCTGAAACATACTCTACTGTCCCTGTGCTCGCTGAAACATACTCTACTGTCCCTGTGCTCGCTGAAACATACTCTACTGTCCCTGTGCTCCCTGAAACATACT
>OZ035836.1:40207637-40215137 GCA_964034765.1 Knipowitschia caucasica
CATCTGTACTTCAGTTAGCATCATCTGTACTTCAGTTAGCATCATCTGTACTTCAGTTAGCATCATCTGTACTTCAGTTAGCATCATCTGTACTTCAGTTAGCATCATCTATACTTCAGTTAGCATCATCTGTACTTCAGTTAGCATCATCTGTACTTCAGTTAGCATCATCTGTACTTCAGTTAGCATCATCTATACTTCAGTTAGCATCATCTATACTTCAGTTAGCATCATCTATACTTCAGTTAGCATCATCTGTACTTCAGTTAGCATCATCTATACTTCAGTTAGCATCATCTGTACTTCAGTTAGCATCATCTGTACTTCAGTTAGCATCATCTGTGCTTCAGTTAGCATCATCTGTACTTCAGTTAGCATCATCTGTACTTCAGTTAGCATCATCTATACTTCAGTTAGCATCATCTATACTTCAGTTAGTCATCATCTGTACTTCAGTTAGCATCATCTGTACTTCAGTTAGCATCATCTGTCTTCAGTTAGCATCATCTGTACTTCAGTTAGCATCATCTGTACTTCAGTTAGCATCTCTGTACTTCAGTTAGCATCATCTGTACTTCAGTTAGCATCATCTGTACTTCAGTTAGCATCATCTGTGCTTCAGTTAGCATCATCTGTACTTCAGTTAGCATCATCTATACTTCAGTTAGCATCATCTGTGCTTCAGTTAGCATCATCTGTACTTCAGTTAGCATCATCTGTACTTCAGTTAGCATCATCTATACTTCAGTTAGCATCATCTGTACTTCAGTTAGCATCATCTGTACTTCAGTTAGCATCATCTGTGCTTCAGTTAGCATCATCTGTACTTCAGTTAGCATCATCTGTACTTCAGTTAGCATCATCTGTACTTCAGTTAGCATCATCTGTGCTTCAGTTAGCATCATCTGTACTTCAGTTAGCATCATCTGTGCTTCAGTTAGCATCATCTGTACTTCAGTTAGCATCATCTGTAGTTCAGTTAGCATCAGTTAGCATCATCTGTGCTTCAGTTAGCATCAGTTAGCATCATCTGTGCTTCAGTTAGCATCAGTAAGCATCATCTGTACTTCAGTTAGCATCAGTTAGCATCATCAGTACTTCAGTTAGCATCAGTAAGCACCATCTGTACTTCAGTTAGCATCAGTTAGCATCATCTGTGCTTCAGTTAGCATCATCTGTGCTTCAGTTAGCATCATCTATACTTCAGTTAGCATCATCTGTGCTTCAGTTAGCATCAGTTAGCATCAGTTGTGCTTCAGTTAGCATCATCTGTGCTTCAGTTAGCATCAGTTAGCATCAGTTGTGCTTCAGTTAGCATCAGTTGTGCTTCAGTTGTGCTTCAGTTGTGCTTCAGTTAGCATCAGTTGTGCTGGTTTGCAGTTGGCAGAAGCACATGCGGTTCCTGGACCTGGTTCCTAACGATGAGAAGAGCGTGTGGTTCCTGGGAGAACATGAGAGAGACCTGACCCTGGCCTTTATGGTGAGTTTAAACACAGTTTAAAGACAGTTTAAAGACAGTTTAAAGACAGATCCTGGGAAGACTTTGGTCGCCGTAGTAACCGACCAGCTCCAGATGTAACCACTCAGCCACCGTGCGCCCTGCTCTCGTATTAGTGCTTAATAATAATAATTATTATTATAATAGTTTCATTCAGCTCTTTTTAGGATGCTCAAAGTCTCTTCACATCATTATTCTTTCAAACACGGTGGTAATAAACTACTGTAGCCACAGCTGCCCTGGGGCACACTGCCATCGGCCCCTCCCACCACCACCAACCATTCACACACACACCAGACTCATTCTAATGTGGGGGAAGTGTCTTGCCTAAGGACACAGCCACAGTTTGGCACTTTACAGCCGCAGCCGCCCCACTGTGGCACCTGCTGTTCACAGAGGTCTCCCATCACAGCACTAACCAGGCCCTGCCCTGCTTAGCTTCAGTGGTCAGACAGGATCTGGCTATCACCTGCAGGTGGCGCCACTCAGACTTTCCAGGACAGACTCTTTACCTATGCCATGCCATGCCATGCCATGCTATGCTACAGTGGTTCTCAAAGTAAATTCTTACTGTGCATTTGATTTTATTCAAAAGGACGACTTGTTAAATTGTGTCAGAGGGGGAGAACAGTCACATGTGTCAGAGGGGGGAGAACAGTCACATGTGTCAGAGGGGGGAGAACAGTGAACCACATGTGTCAGAGGGGGGAGAAAAGTCACATGTGTCAGAGGGGGAGAACAGTCACATGTGTCAGAGGGGGGAGAAAAGTCACATGTGTCAGAGGGGGAGAACAGTCACATGTGTCAGAGGGGAGAAAAGTCACATGTGTCAGAGGGGGAGAAAAGTCACATGTGTCAGAGGGGGAGAAAAGTCACATGTGTCAGAGGAGAGGGGGAGAACAGTCACATGTGTCAGAGGAGGGGAGAAAAGTCACATGTGTCAGAGAGAGGGGGAGAACAGTCACATGTGTCAGAGGGGGAGAAAAGTCACATGTGTCAGAGGGGGAGAAAAGTCACATGTGTCAGAGGGGGAGAAAAGTCACATGTGTCAGAGGAGAGGGGGAGAACAGTCACATGTGTCAGAGGTGAGGGGAGAACAGTCACAGTCAGAGGGGGAGAACAGTCACATGTGTCAGAGGGGGAGAACAGTCACATGTGTCAGAGAGGGGGAGAACAGTCACATGTGTCAGAGGAGGGGGAGAACAGTCACATGTGTCAGAGGAGGGGGAGAACAGTCACATGTGTCAGAGGAGAGGGGGAGAAAAGTCACATGTGTCAGAGAGAGGGGGAGAACAGTCACATGTGTCAGAGAGGGGGAGAACAGTCACATGTGTCAGAGAGAGGGGGAGAACAGTCACATGTGTCAGAGGGAGGGGAGAACAGTCACATGTGTCAGAGGGGAGAACAGTCACATGTGTCAGAGGAGAGGGGGAGAACAGTCACATGTGTCAGAGGGGGAGAACAGTCACATGTGTCAGAGGGGGAGAAAAGTCACATGTGTCAGAGAGGGGGAGAAAGTCACATGTGTCAGAGGGGGAGAAAAGTCACATGTGTCAGAGGAGAGGGGGAGAACAGTCACATGTGTCAGAGGGGGAGAACAGTCACATGTGTCAGAGGGGGAGAAAAGTCACATGTGTCAGAGAGGGGAGAAAAGTCACATGTGTCGAGGAGAGGGGGAGAAAAGTCACATGTGTCAGAGGGGAGAAAAGTCACATGTGTCAGAGGAGAGGGGGAGAAACAGTCACATGTGTCAGAGGAGAGGGGGAGAACAGTCACATGTGTCAGAGGGGGAGAAAAGTCACATGTGTCAGAGGGGGAGAACAGTCACATGTGTCAGAGGGGGGAGAAAAGTCACATGTGTCAGAGGGGGGAGAACAGTCACATGTGTCAGAGGGGGAGAACAGTCACATGTGTCAGAGGAGAGGGGGAGAACAGTCACATGTGTCAGAGGGGGAGAAAAGTCACATGTGTCAGAGGGGGAGAAACAGTCACATGTGTCAGAGGGGGAGAACAGTCACATGTGTCAGAGGGGGAGAACAGTCACATGTGTCAGAGGGGGAGAACAGTCACATGTGTCAGAGGGGGAGAACAGTCACATGTGTCAGAGGGGGAGAACAGTCACATGTGTCAGAGGGGGAGAACAGTCACATGTGTCAGAGGGGGAGAACAGTCACATGTGTCAGAGGGGGAGAACAGTCACATGTGTCAGAGGAGGGGGAGAACAGTCACATGTGTCAGAGGAGAGGGGGAGAAACAGTCACATGTGTCAGAGGGGGAGAACAGTCACATGTGTCAGAGGGGAGAACAGTCACATGTGTCAGAGAGGGGGAGAACAGTCACATGTGTCAGAGGAGAGGGGGAGAACAGTCACATGTGTCAGAGGAGGGGGAGAACAGTCACATGTGTCAGAGGAGAGGGGAGAACAGTCACATGTGTCAGAGGGGGGAGAACAGTCACATGTGTCAGAGGAGAGGGGGAGAACAGTCACATGTGTCAGAGGGGGAGAGAACAGTCACATGTGTCAGAGGGGGAGAACAGTCACATGTGTCAGAGGAGAGGGGGAGAACAGTCACATGTGTCAGAGGGGGAGAACAGTCACATGTGTCAGAGGAGAGGGGGAGAACAGTCACATGTGTCAGAGGAGGGGGAGAACAGTCACATGTGTCAGAGGAGAGGGGGAGAACAGTCACATGTGAGTCAGAGAGGGGGAGAACAGTCACATGTGTCAGAGGGGGAGAACAACAGTCACATGTGTCAGAGAGGGGGGAGAACAGTCACATGTGTCAGAGGGGGAGAAAAGTCACATGTGTCAGAGGAGAGGGGGAGAAAAGTCACATGTGTCAGAGGAGAGGGGGAGAAAAGTCACAGTGTCAGAGGGGGAGAAACAGTCACATGTGTCAGAGGAGAGGGGGAGAAAAGTCACATGTGTCAGAGGGGGAGAAAAGTCACATGTGTCAGAGGGGGAGAACAGTCACATGTGTCAGAGGAGAGGGGGAACAGTCACATGTGTCAGAGGGGGAGAACAGTCACATGTGTCAGAGGAGAGGGGGAGAACAGTCACATGTGTCAGAGGAGAGGGGGAGAACAGTCACATGTGTCAGAGGAGAGGGGGAGAACAGTCACATGTGTCAGAGGAGAGGGGGAGAACAGTCACATGTGTCAGAGGAGAGGGGGAGAAAAGTCACATGTGTCAGAGGAGAGGGGGAGAACAGTCACATGTGTCAGAGGAGAGGGGAGAACAGTCACATGTGTCAGAGGAGAGGGGGAGAACAGTCACATGTGTCAGAGGGGGAGAACAGTCACATGTGTCAGAGGGGGAGAACAGTCACATGTGTCAGAGGGGGAGAACAGTCACATGTGTCAGAGGGGGAGAACAGTCACATGTGTCAGAGGAGAGGGGGAGAAAAGTCACATGTGTCAGAGGGGGAGAACAGTCACATGTGTCAGAGGGGGAGAACAGTCACATGTGTCAGAGGAGAGGGGGAGAACAGTCACATGTGTCAGAGGGGGAGAACAGTCACATGTGTCAGAGGAGAGGGGGAGAACAGTCACATGTTTCAGAGAGGGGGAGAACAGTCACATGTGTCAGAGGAGAGGGGGAGAACAGTCACATGTGTCAGAGGAGAGGGGGAGAAAAGTCACATGTGTCAGAGGAGAGGGGGAGAACAGTCACATGTGTCAGAGGGGGAGAACAGTCACATGTGTCAGAGGGGGAGAACAGTCACATGTGTCAGAGGGGGAGAACAGTCACATGTGTCAGAGGGGGAGAACAGTCACATGTGTCAGAGGAGAGGGGGAGAACAGTCACATGTGTCAGAGGTGAGGGGGAGAACAGTCACATGTGTCAGAGGGGGAGAACAGTCACATGTGTCAGAGGGGGAGAACAGTCACATGTGTCAGAGGTGAGGGGGAGAACAGTCACATGTGTCAGAGGAGAGGGGGAGAACAGTCACATGTGTCAGAGGAGAGGGGGAGAACAGTCACATGTGTCAGAGGGGGAGAACAGTCACATGTGTCAGAGGAGAGGGGGAGAAAAGTCACATGTGTCAGAGGGGGAGAAAAGTCACATGTGTCAGAGGAGAGGGGGAGAACAGTCACATGTGTCAGAGGGGGAGAAAAGTCACATGTGTCAGAGGAGAGGGGAGAACAGTCACATGTGTCAGAGGTGGGGGAGAACAGTCACATGTGTCAGAGGGGGAGAAAAGTCACATGTGTCAGAGGGGGGAGAAAAGTCACATGTGTCAGAGGGGGAGAAAAGTCACATGTGTCAGAGGGGGAGAAAAGTCACATTTGTCAGAGGGGGAGAAAAGTCACATGTGTCAGAGGGGGAGAAAAGTCACATGTGTCAGAGGGGGAGAACAGTCACATGTGTCAGAGGGGGGAGAAAAGTCACATGTGTCAGAGGGGGAGAAAAGTCACATGTGTCAGAGGGGGAGAACAGTCACATGTGTCAGAGGGGGAGAACAGTCACATGTGTCAGAGGGGGAGAAAAGTCACATGTGTCAGAGGGGGAGAAAAGTCACATGTGTCAGAGGGGGAGAAAAGTCACATGTGTCAGAGGGGGAGAAAAGTCACATGTGTCAGAGGGGGAGAAAAGTCACATGTGTCAGAGGAGAGGGGGAGAACAGTCACATGTGTCAGAGGAGAGGGGAGAAAAGTCACATGTGTCAGAGGGGGAGAACAGTCACATGTGTCAGAGGGGGAGAAAAGTCACATGTGTCAGAGGAGAGGGGGAGAACAGTCACATGTGTCAGAGGAGAGGGGGAGAACAGTCACATGTGTCAGAGGAGAGGGGGAGAACAGTCACATGTGTCAGAGGAGAGGGGGAGAAAAGTCACATGTGTCAGAGGGGGAGAACAGTCACATGTGTCAGAGGAGAGGGGGAGAACAGTCACATGTGTCAGAGGAGAGGGGGAGAACAGTCACATGTGTCAGAGGAGAGGGGGAGAACAGTCACATGTGTCAGAGGGGGAGAACAGTCACATGTGTCAGAGGGGGAGAACAGTCACATGTGTCAGAGAGGGAGAACAGTCACATGTGTCAGAGGGGGAGAACAGTCACATGTGTCAGAGGGGGAGAACAGTCACATGTGTCAGAGGGGGGAGAACAGTCACATGTGTCAGAGGGGGAGAACAGTCACATGTGTCAGAGGGGGAGAACAGTCACATGTGTCAGAGGAGAGGGGGAGAACAGTCACATGTGTCAGAGGAGAGGGGGAGAACAGTCACATGTGTCAGAGGTGAGGGGGAGAACAGTCACATGTGTCAGAGGGGGAGAACAGTCACATGTGTCAGAGGAGAGGGGGAGAAAAGTCACATGTGTCAGAGGGGGAGAACAGTCACATGTGTCAGAGGAGAGGGGGAGAACAGTCACATGTGTCAGAGGAGAGGGGGAGAAAAGTCACATGTGTCAGAGGGGGAGAACAGTCACATGTGTCAGAGGTGAGGGGGAGAACAGTCACATGTGTCAGAGGGGGAGAACAGTCACATGTGTCAGAGGGGGAGAACAGTCACATGTGTCAGAGGGGGAGAAAAGTCACATGTGTCAGAGGGGGAGAAAAGTCACATGTGTCAGAGGGGGAGAAAAGTCACATGTGTCAGAGGGGGAGAACAGTCACATGTGTCAGAGGGGGAGAACAGTCACATGTGTCAGAGGGGGAGAAAAGTCACATGTGTCAGAGGGGGAGAACAGTCACATGTGTCAGAGGAGAGGGGGAGAAAAGTCACATGTGTCAGAGGGGGAGAACAGTCACATGTGTCAGAGGGGGAGAACAGTCACATGTGTCAGAGGAGAGGGGGAGAACAGTCACATGTGTCAGAGGGGGGAGAACAGTCACATGTGTCAGAGGAGAGGGGGAGAACAGTCACATGTGTCAGAGGAGAGGGGGAGAACAGTCACATGTGTCAGAGGAGAGGGGGGAGAACAGTCACATGTGTCAGAGGAGAGGGGGAGAAAAGTCACATGTGTCAGAGGGGGAGAACAGTCACATGTGTCAGAGGGGG